>ML661908.1:12005736-12067012 GCA_007570785.1 Antilocapra americana
CCATTCACCATCGAAACAAAAAGAATAAAATACTTAGGAGTATTTCTACCTAAAGAATCAAAAGACTTGTATATAGAAAACTATAGAACACTGATGAAAGAAATCAAGGAGGACACAAACAGATGGAGAAATGTACCGTGCTCATGGATTGGAAGAATCAATATAGTGAAAATGAGTATACTACCTAAAGCAATCTATAGATTCAATGCAATTCCTATCAAGCTACCAGAGGTCTTCTTCAAAGAATTAGAACAAATAATTTCTCAATTTGTATGGAAATACAAAAAACCTCGTATAGCCAAAGCAATCTTGAGAAAGAAGAATGGAACTGGCGGAATCAACCTACCTGACTTTAGGCTATACTACAAATCCACAGTCATTAAGACAGTATGGTACTGGCACAAAGACAGAAATATAGATCAATGGAACAGAATAGAAAGCCCAGAGATAAATCCACGCATCTATGGACACCTTATCTTTGACAAAGGAGGCAAGAATATACAATGGAGAAAAGACAACCTCTTTAACAAGTGGTGCTGGGAAAACTGGACAGCCACTTGTAAAAGAATGAAACTAGATCACTTTCTAACACCATACACAAAGATAAACTCAAAATGGATCAAAGATCTAAGCATAAGACCAGAAACTATAAAACTCCTAGAGAATAACATAGGCAAAACACTCTCTGCCATAAACCAAAGCGGGATCCTCCATGACCCACCTCCCAGAATATTGGAAATAAAAGCACGAATAAACAAATGGGACCTAATTAAAATTAAAAGCTTCTGCACAACAAAGGAAACTATAAGCAAGGTGAAAAGACAGCCTTCAGAATGGGAGAAAATAATAGCCAATGAAGCAACGGACAAACAATTAATCTTAAAAATATACAAGCAACTCCTGCAGCTCCATTCTAGAAAAATAAATGACCCAATCAAAAAGTGGGCCAAAGAACTTAACAGACATTTCTCCAAAGAAGATATAAAAATGGCTAACAAACACATGAAAAGATGCTCAACATCACTCATGATCAGAGAAATGCAAATCAAAACCACAATGAGGTATCACTTTACACCAGTCAGAATGGCTGCAATCCAAAAGTCTACAAGCAATAAATGCTGGACAGGATGTGGACAAAAGGGAACTCTCTTACACTGTTGGTGGGAATGCAAACTAGTACAGCCACTATGGAAAACAGTGTGGAGGTTCCTTAAAAAACTGCAAATAGACCTGCCATATGACCCAGCAATCCCACTGCTGGGCATATACACCGAGGAAACCAGAATTGAAAGAGCCACGTGTACCCCAATGTTCATCGCTGCATTGTTTACAATAGCCAGGACATGGAAGCAACCCAGATGCCCATCAACTGACGAATGGATAAGAAAGCTGTGGTACATATACACAATGGAATATTACTCAGCATTAAAAAAAAATTCATTTGAATCAGTTCTACTCAGGTGGACGGAACTGGAGCCCATTATCCAGAGTGAAGTAAGCCAGAAGCAAAAACAACAATACAGTATACTAACGCATATATATGGAATTTAGAAAGACGGTAACGAGAGCCCAGCATGCGAGATAGCAAAAGGAACGCAGACGTATAGAACAGACTCGTGGACTCTGTGCATGAAGGCAAGGGTGGGATGATATGGGAGAATGGCGTTGAAACATGTTAATCATCATATGTATAATCAATCACCAGCCCAGTATTGATGCTCGGGGCTGGTGCACCTCGATTTCCCAGGGGGAGGGAGGAGGGAGGGAGGAGGGAGGGAGGCTCTGGAGGGGGAGCATATGTAAACTCATGGCGATATCATGTCATTGTATGGCAAAACTAAAAAAAAAAAAGTTGCCTGTAAGAGCCAACTAGTGACTTCTCTTTACATCTCATTAGCTAGAACTATATCATATAACCATCTCTAGCAGCAAGAGTGACTGGAAAATGTATATCCAGAGACATACTGTACTCTGGATAAAATTGAGATTTTCCTCATAAGAAAAAAGGAGAGAATGGACATTGTATAGGCCACTAGCAAATTCTGACTTAGTTGCTAATTCTTCCAAAATTATTGGAGATGAAGGAAGAAGAGAGGAAGTACTACTTTCCTCAATTATCAAATGAGCAGGGTTCCATGGCTTTTGCTGTCCCAGCTGAAATCACATTACCATAACTCGGGGAATTGCTGGTTCCTATTATTCCCTTGTCTGTTAGATTGAATTAGACTGAACAGGAGTGAAGAGCCTAGCAACTCTTCTAGTGAGATCATCTCTTCCTGACTACAGTAGTTTCATCTATTGCTTCTAGACTCTACAGAAACTAAGGAGCCTCTATTTATATACTAAGACCCTAGTTTTCTTATATTTATTGAAAGGGACTGAGAATGAAAAATCAAGCTGCATTACTTTGGTTTCTCTGAGAAGCAAATACCAGGATTATTAGGGGAATTTGTGCAAGGCTTTTATTAGGGGGAATGGCTGTATAAGAGGAAATGGAGAAGGAGCTGGCAGAGCCATCAGACTATGATACAAGTCTAATGACAAGTGAAAGAGAGAAGGAAGGGAGGTTGGGTAGAAGTGACCTTGACCATCGTGCAGCCTGAGAAAGGTTCAGCAGAGCCACTGTGGAATCCTTGAGCCAGTGCTGGTCATCAGAGGAGCCTGTTTCCCCAGAACAGAACTGCCTGCCACGCCCTGTCATTGGCTGGGAGCAGCCTGTGGAAAGAGTGGCTTTGGTACAGAGGTGACAGTCGATATCAGGGTGCAGCAGGTGGAGACCTTGGTTATGATATTCCTGTAGCTGGAGATCTGCAAGGCACAGTCTCCTGGCAGTCTCAAAACCTTAATAAGCTTTTGCTAGAAATTAAAGGGTACTGGATGCCCTTTACTTTTGTGGAATATAGAAATCCAAACTGGTTGACGTCTGTTGCCATGAATTACTTTAGGAAAAAAGTGAAGTAATGGTGAATCAAAAGAGAAGGGATAAAGTATATTGGAAGTCCTCAGAAATCTATAACTGAGTGATTCTTGAATTGTTTTCTTAAGTTTGATTGAGTTGTCTTGATTAGGTGCCGTTAACTTTCTTAAAAATTTGAACAAAAACTTTTCAAATAGGTTGACTTCTCAGGTTTAAAATTATCTGTACCAGACATTTGGAGTGTAGCGACAGAGCAAAACAAAGAGGACCGGGTTTCCTATGACTTGTTGATATATTTACAGATGAGAATGCTTTTGTTTTAAAAACAGACAGTCTGGGCATCAGACAAACAAGATATTGGACATCTGAGAATCAACTTTTTGCTAGTAGTTTTATTTTGATTTTTTTTTTACACTATCAAGTCCTAGTGTGGGCAAGCATAAGAAAGCACCAAACATTAAGCTCACCAAAACATTGCCCAGACAGGCATGTGATATCTACAGCCAAAGCACTTTCAAACCTGATTTATTCCTCTGTCTTCTCTCTAAATCACAATTTGTGCTGATAAGGTGACCTAATTTACTTAAAAGTGAAATGGAGAAGCTCAATAAAAATTGAACAAATCCCAGGGTTATATGGTGAACATCTCCCTTAGCAGAAAGACTACAGGCAGAGGGTGGGAGACATACAGCCTGAAACAGGTTTTCACTCTGGTCAAGATTGAGAGATGAGAAAGCACATGAAATAATCTCAATTCACCATTTAGCAGCCTGGAAGACCTAGAAGAAGAGGAGGAGAATGTTCTAAATAACCTATTTTTCTGATTCTTTTCTCCCTCTTTACCATAAATGGACTAGCTGATAGTTTTCTTGCCATTTCCTCAGGGAGCTAGTCCTCAAGAAAAAGCCATCAGTATCAAACAGTTTTTTCAGATGATTTTCATTTTCTCAGATGATTTTTTAGTTGCATTAATCTAGAAAAATCCAGAAGTTCTTTTTGTCCTTCCATTCATTCTCCCAAGATACCTATGAACCAGTATTCATCCTTTTAACCTTCCCATCACCTGGTTATGGCTCTTCTTTTCTGACTTGTGGGCAAGTCAAATCTTTTGAGAGAATTTACCAAACATATAATTTTATCAATGGCTGTTGGACCCTTCTTAGCTCTTGAGAGGTCCTACAGCTTGTGACTGAATGGCACATTTTAGTGATTTTTTTTCCCAAGGGACTTATTCAAATGCAAAAGAATTTCCTTGCATATTTGAATCTTCTTCTGCAGCAATTTGAAGCTGTGAGCCCCAGCTCTGTGAAATGGATTATTAGATATCACCAGAATCTATAAGGCTTGGAAATATTGCAGGACATTTGGTAAATTGAAAAGCAGCCTTGCGACTCTCTTCAGTGTACAGGGGCAGTTTCTACACATTTTACAAGAGGAGAAAGTAATGCAAAGAAAGAGTAATTTCAGTCCCTCCGCTGATTACCACTCTTAGAACTCTCCCCCTCCTCCCTCCAAGGGGGTTAGCAAGGGCAGCCGGTTGCAAGGCTGCAGCTGTTCTTAATTGTTGACTTTAACTTTGCAGTGGTCCCTGGTGGGAGAGGATGTCATATCTGCCCCCTGAAATGGACTTACAGGTGTTGGAGAAATGTTTTTTTTCCTACGGGTTACTTGACACTCTTAACAGACAAGCTATTATGATATACCAGCTGACGTCGGGAGACATGGGCTTAAATAGTGCCCGACTTCTTCCCCTGCTCCTCTCAAATATGGACCTGCTGAAAAATATCTGCTTTCTCTGCATTTCTCAGTACCCTGCCCCCTGCAGACAGGCAGGATACCTTGGCAGCAAAAGAGAATGTCAGGTGGAAGATCATTACGAACTTGCTCAAAGCAGGCTCAGATTAAAATGGGTTCCAAACTGAATGTCTTGTTAAAAAAAATGAGTATATGAGACATATTAGCTTTTTTAAAACAAAAAGTAAAAATGCTTCTTGGGTAAAAACAAATCTGGTTTTACTTTTATTTGTTTTCTAAGAGTGAATATGCTAGAATTTGGTTTCGGAGTTAGGGCTGGGTATACCTTCACACTTGCTCTGTTGATGTCATGATGGAGTTTCATTAACTGGCTGTGGATGCCACATGTGCAGTTAGCAGCACAGTCAATGTGTTCATTTGAATGTATTAGTATTAGCCCAGTCATTGCCCCTCCTTCCTCCCTTAGGTGTTGAGCACCCAGGGCTCCTTCCCTGGACTTGAGGCCTGTTCGATCCACCTCTGACCAACCCCTCACTCTTACCTTGACAACCCACTTCTAGACCAGCACCTAGACTTCTATGTCTAGCTTGATGTGCACATACCTCGTTCTGAAGAACAGTTACAGTTGAAGGTGGAATGAGAGGGGTCAGAGCCTGCACATGCGTGTGATCAGAGTTCCTCAGGTCCAGCTCAGAGCAAAGAAAAGGGTGTCCTGGACCTGGTCTTCACGTGTGTTCTTGCTGGGATCTAACACTATTAGAGATGGGCCTGCATGCTGCCTCTCCTACTGGCTGGCGCAATACTTCAAAAAAAAAGGCAAACAAATGTGGGTTTTAATTTTAAAACTAGGTTAAATTTATCACTCATTCTAGATTTTAAGGCAGTTACATAAGAAAGTAGTCTCAATGGAAACAGAAAGTGAAACTGACCAATTTGGGTTCCCTTTCAAAGGAATTGCTTCCTTGGCAGACAATCCATTATTCTGACATTGATTTGACTGTTTGAAAGTTATTGATATTTTAGTAAAGTACATCTAAAGATGTATAGTAACATTTTGTTGCAGTGCAATGAATATTGAACAGTATTTAAAAACCCCACAAATGGTGCTTTCTTGACTGTTGTTCAGGTTCAGAGCTGACATTAAGCATGATCACAGCACTCAGTTCTATTAGTTCAAACACCTAGATTATTCAACCAGGTTAAAGACTCCCCATATTTATTATAGTGTCAAGCTTAGTAAGATCTCAGTAAATATTCACTGTATTTTAAAAATTGACCCAGTGTCTGAAAATGTTTGGTTGCATTAGTGTTTGCAATAGTCCAAAACTGAGTCAGTGTAAATTTCATGGTGCTTCCAAGTGTTTCAATGGTCTTGAAAGCCAACTGTAGCTTCCAAAGCCAACTGAGCTGATGACTGGTCAAAGATACTTTAAAGTGAGAAAGTGGAGCTGATTTTTCCATTTACTGTCAAGTAGATGCAAGAATGTATTCACCTCAGTGTGATTTGACTCATATCCAGAAAATTGGGGCCCACTTCAGTCTCAGCTTCATAATGGTTTCAGTCCATTCATTTGGCCATTATCTCTTTGATCTTTCACTGGTGGTTTGAAGTGGTTTAAGATAAATGATGCCCAATGATTTCCGATAGGTTCTATCCAGGAGGGTGTGTTATCTTTCTGTGATCATGGATGAGTTTGGGAATGGGTGATAGAGGAGTTGGGTCATTGAAAAAGCAAGAGAATTCCAGAAAAACATCTACTTTTGCTTTACTGACTGCCAAAGCCTTTGACTGTGTGGTTCACAACAAACTGTGGAAAATTCAAGAGATGGGAGATGGGAATACCAGACCACATGACCTGCTTCCTGAGAAATCTGTATGCAGTTCAAGAAGCAATAGTTAAAACTGGACACGGAACAACAGATTGGTTCCAAATCGGGAAAGGAGTACATCAAGGCTGTCGGTTGTCACCCTGCTTATTTAACTTATATGCAGAATACTTCATGCGAAATGCTGGGCTGGATGAAGCGCAAGCTGGAATCAAGATTGCCGTGAGAAATAGCAATAACCTCAGATATGCAGATGACACCATCTTTATGGCAGAAAGCAAAGAACTAAAGAGCTTCTTGATGAAAGTGAAAGAAGAGAGTGAAAAAGTTGGCTTAAAACTCAACATTCAGAAAACTAAGATCGTGGCATCCAGTCCCATCACTTCATGGCAAATAGATGGGGAGACAGTGGAAACAGCGAGAGACTTTATTTTGGGGGGCTCCAAAATCACTGCAGATGGTGACTGCATTCATGAAATTAAAAGACGCTTGCTCCTTGGAAGAAAAATTATGACCAATATAGACAGCATATTAAAAAGCAGAGACATTACTTTACCAACAAGATCCATCTAGTCAAGACTATGGTTTTTCCAGTAGTCATGTATGGATGTGACAGTTGGACTATAAAGAAAGCTGAGTGCCAGAGAATTGATGCCTTTGAACTGTGGTGTTGGAGGAGACTCTTGAGAGTCCTTGGACTGCAAGGAGATCCAACCAGTCCATCCTAAAGGAAATCAGTCTTGAATATTGTTTGAGAGGACTGATGCTGAAGCTAAAACTCCAATACTTTGGCCACCTGATGCGAAGACTAACTCACTGGAGAAAAACCCTGATGCTGGGCAAAACTGAAGGCGGGAGAAGAAAGGGATGACAGGATGAGATGATTGGATGGCATCACTGATATGATGGACATGAGTTTGAGTAGGCTCCTGGAGTTGGTGATGGACAGGGAAGCCTGGCATGCTGTAGTCCATGGGGTCGCAAGGAGTTGGACATGACTGAATGACTGAACTGACTGACTGATGGAGGAGTTCTGTAGTCAGAAGACTGATAGGCTCTGATAAGGGTACCCACTGGGAGCCCAAGGTAATTGATGAAGTGATCCCAGCCTCCTACTTTGCCTTAGAACATTGTGGGGTTTCCCTTCTAAGGATCCTATTTTCCACCTTGAACACCTTAATTCATATTTTATCTGTTATGTCCCCAAATAGCTTTAAATTTCAGTATTATTCAAATTGTGAAATTGACCCATTAGTGGTTGTTAAGTTAAATTCTCGGCTCAAACTAGAACTTAAAAAAGAAGTAGAATTAAACAGAGTAGACAATATCGAGCACTTCTTAGGCAACAGGGAAAGTATTGGTTTTGCATAATTTTTGTTTCAAGTGTTCATGTAGGAGACAATAATGAAGAGTGCTATAAAATTTGTATTCTTTCCATGGGTAGTAATGAGAAAAATGTGAAGCACACAAACTTATGGTGGGTTGTTTGGTTTTTAGGCATGTGGCAGGCATTAGGAAGGAGAGAGAGGGTTAAGGACAGGAGGCTTTCTGTGTGTAACTTGCACCACTCCATGTAGGTAGCCAGCCTCCCATTTTTCCTACTCATTCAGGTCATACCTTTTGATTTTGCTTCTTTATCCTTGCTTTGTAGAGGACCATCGTGAAATCAAAATATCCTTCAGTGAGTACTTTTCTGCTTGTTAGGTGCCTTTGTCCACTCCATCCCATTTTACTATGGATTCTAGATTCTAAAAGCTAGGTTCATCCCCAAGTGAAGGCCAGGTTCAACTTCCTGCCTCTGAGTCCTCCAGCAGGATATTCTCTAGCCTGTTTTGATGATTCATTGTTAATATGACCACTGCCTAGGAGGCGATTCATTTATCTGACTTTATTTCCTGTGTCTGATTAACTTTTAACTTTTGAAGTTATGTTGCTGTTACTTAAGTTAAGGTATAATTGGGCTTATGACATCTCTAGTAGCCAAAAGATAATATCAGAAGGGAGTGAAACAAGTTAGTGGCACTGGGTTTCAAGAATGAAGGTCACAAGCGGAACAGGATGGCTCCTGGATGCTAGACAACTCCAAGGAGGCAGGGATGGCCCAAAATTTCATTATTCACTGGCTCATAGAGGACTCCACTGAGAATTACAAACTCAGGCAGCCAGCTGTTTTTCAGAGGGATGGTTTTGTTGTAGTGTTGTCGAACTACCATTCTGGGGGCCCAACTATTCCACTCTGTGATCCTGCTATTGCTAGCAATCTACTCCCTCCAATTCAGTTGCTATTTAGTCCTCTTCCCCTGGGGATCTGTACAGAAAAAGTAGAACTCTGGGATGAAAAGATGGAGGCTTACCTCTAGGACATTTGGTTCAGTTCAGTTCAGTTCAGTCTCTCAGTCGTGTCTGACTCTGCGACCCATGAATTGCAGTACGCCAGGCCTCCCTCCATCACCAGCTCCCGGAGTCTACCCAAACCCATGTCCATCGAGTTGATGATGCCATCCAGCCATCTCATCCTCTGTCTTCCCCTTCTCCTCCCGCCCCCATTCCCAGCATCAGGGTCTTTTCAAATGAGTCAACTCTTTACATGAGGTGGCCAAAGTATTGGAGTTTCAGCTTGAACATCGGTCCTTCCAATGAACACCCAGGACTGATCTCCTTTAGGATGGACTGGTTGGATCTCCTTGCCGTCCAAGGGACTCTCAAGAGTCTTCTTCAACACCACAGTTCAGAAACATCAATTCTTCGGTGCTCAGCTTTCTTCACCGTCCAACTTTCACATCCATACATGGCTAATGGAAAAACCATAGCCTTCACTAGACGGACCTTTGTTGGCAAAGTAATGTCTCTGCTTTTAAATATGCTATCTAGGTTGGTCATAACTTTCCTTCCAAGGAGCAAGCGTCTTTTAATTTCATGGCTGCAATCACCATCTGCAGTGATTTTGGAGCCTCCAAAAATAAAGTCAGCCACTGTTTCCACTGTCTCCCCATCTATTTGCCATGAAGTGATGGGACCAGATGCCATGATCTTAGTTTTCTGAATGTTGAGCTTAGTGGGACCTATTTATTTTCAAACCTCTTCCATCAAGTAACACCAGCTGATGCTAAAGAGAGTGAAAGTCGTACTGGCTTTGTGTCTCTGTTGAAAGCTCCTCACATTCACTAAAAAAAAAAAAAAAAAACAAAACACAGAAAACCTCTTTAGAGGAGAACTCTTAAGCTTAGAAGGAGTTAAGCTGTGTGTCTGCACAGTGCGGCTTTGTTCTGGCAACGTCCCATTAGTTTAGGTCATTTCTGATGACTTCACTCTCCTGGTGACATCAGCCTCTAATCTCCTGAAGGTGAATTCATGTGCGATTGCTTCAAAATGCTCACTCCCTGAGTTCCAGGCCATTCCCGTTGATATATGGACAGAGCCTGTCTTTCCCAGGCCGCGGTCTGGTCTGTGCACCGCGTTTGTGCTTACCGTATCATATTACCGTGTGGACATTATGTCACTAACTGGCACAGCCCCACTCAAAAACTGAATTGTGCTTTTGCAAGCAGAAAACCAAAAGCTAACATCACCTCTCCCAGTGCCCTACCCCAGGTATAAAATAAAAAGGTTAGAAGGATGGTTTGACTGTATTTTGGTTGGTTATTTTTCTAACTGCTCTCTCTTTCTGCACGCTCTAAGTGGTCTGAATGTTGATAGTATCTTTGTCTTGGTTTTCAGTTCATTATACCCACTAACTCTTGAATATGTTTGGTTACTGATGGCACACATGAAATCTAAGACCTTGAAATAATTTAGTTTAGACTTGCTCTAAAGTATCAAGCCTGTAAATGAAAGTAGCCTGTTTACCTTCTAAGGCCATTTCCTTTGCTTTGCCTTTCAGATGTCATGAAAGAATAAAGAGTTGTCAGGAAAGCAGCCTGGGCTTGTTGGGTGGGTGTCCACTTCAACCACGGTGGTGTAGCTGTGCAGGTGCTCCAAGTGCTGAGAGGGACATGATGCCTCTGGGACTGTGACACACAGCGTGGGAGGGTCCCCAGAGCCTGCCCAGTCTTAGACCAGTGTAAAGTTATGCCCCTTTCTGCCCTTCTGCTGGTAGCCACAGGCTGTGGTGACACCCGGTTATGTCAGTATGGATTCAAAATGCTATGGGGTTTCCCTGAGCCCTTGAGCTATTTCTCCTTGGCTCCCACCATCGCAGGGAAGTTAATGTGTTCTGTTTGGGGTTTTATGTCCTCAGGTGGGACCTGGACTGAAATGAGGCAGAGGAGGGGAGCCTGTCTGCAGAGAAGCAGAATCCCCACACCATTTTCAGCCCTGTGCATCCATTTCTTCTTCTGATTAATGGCTCTTGGCAGTCAACAGTACCTTCTGGTGTTCAGAGCTAACAGGGCATGCACTGGGGTTTAAAATCATGTCAGAAATATTTCATACTAATATAGTATTTTTAAGAGGAAAGGCTAGTGTTTAAACAAGCCAATACAATGCCACTGTCACTGTTTATCTTCATTTCACCCTGCATGCGAGACAGAAAAAGGAACACAGATGTATAGAACAGACTCGTGGACTCTCTGGAAGAGGGCAAGGGTGGGATGATATGGGAGAATGGCATTGAAACACGTTCATTTCATATTGAAGGGAAAGAAAGACATGAGTAGAGCAATTCACCCTTACAGGTGTCACAGTGCAGTTTTCCAATAGTCATGACTGCCTCGATTTGGTTTGTAGTACCCCTACAGACTACAGGGCTACTGAAAAGTACTCTTTTTTTCACAAAATAATTTAGAGGCACTTACTTTTTTTGAGGAAGGAAATAAAGTCCCTGGATGACTTGCCAATAAATTTTTAAACGCAGAGATAATTAGGCTTTCTGAATTTCAGGTCTGTTTTGGTTGAGGGTGGGGGTGGGGTGGGAGATTGACTGCATCAGAGGAAACTTGTGGTATCTTAGTCCAGGATGCTGGCACCATTACTGTTCACATCTGCTCACGATGTAGAAGATATTGGACTTTTTAAAGGTCTGGTATGAAGTAAGCCAACTTCCTTCCCCCTCCTGCTGCATCTCCAGGGAGGTGGAAATATTAGAGAAGCCTCTTTACAGACACATTTTCAATGCCATTCTCTTTCTTTGTTCATAGAAAGAAAGAAAATAGAAAAAAAAATAGAAGAAAATAGAAAAATAGGAATAAGGAAAAGCCCAGATACCTAATGAAAATAAGTGAAGTTTAAAAATTCGTGTTTTCTGCCCAAATTCTTACTTGTTCTCTTCTAACAGCATGATGGTTTTACATGCACACAGTTTATACATGCACATGCTTTATACATGCCCATGTTTATTTCCTTCCCTGCAAATAAGTACTCCGGAGATCCCCCAATTTCCTGCTCCCTGCAAGTTTCTGAAGAATAAGAAGGTAAAGCCTGAGAGAACTGCAGGAACTCTACTTTCCTAGCAGTGAGATGCTTCACATGTGATATGGGGCTATAGTTTTATTTGGGGATGAAAGTAGAGGTTGGTGTCTGCCTATTCAGGTGGGAAGGTGTGGATGGGGTGTAATAAAGAGCCCTGGATAAGCTGAGCCTTATATCTTTCCCACATGCACTATTGGGTGTTTCTTGGGGCGGGGATGCTTCCTTTCTGTTTCTGAGGAGATTGAGAGATGTCTGCATTAGCAGTTGGAGAGGAAGGGCTGACAGTATCAAACTAGGTAGTTTTCTCGTAGTGTTATTACTCTGGTGATGGCTCACCAATCCTGCAAACTAGCGGGTTCATTGATGAGCATGCCCTGCCATCAGTGTGCTGAGTGCTTGTCCTCAGGGTGGGATTGCTAAGCCTCTAAAGGGGCATACTTCCCCCCAGTCTGGGATCAGGGGTTGACTGCATAGTGTCTGCTGTCTGACTAACTCCTGCACCCCAAGGGGAAAGCCTCCTACTCCCTACTCCTCTCTTGGAGTATTTTCCTTGGATTAGGTTCATGCCATGCTCTGCAGCAGCACCACCATCAGTTTGATGCAGACTTGGGATGATGCTGGTAGCTGGAGGTATAGAAGAGAGGGAACCTATCCCTAAAAGGCTGATGTGCACGTGTACATCCATTAAAGCCTGTGTTGGGCACCCTCACATCAGCAGAGCTTTCACTGAAGCTCTGCCATCTACTGTTGGTCTGACCGTGAGAGAGAACTGTGGCCCCATGTAAGATATTTATCATTAGTCCTGGGACTCTGGTTCAAAAGGGAAAAAGTTCCTGCTGGAGCCATCAGTGCTTGCAGCCAGCGGGATGATAAACACATATGTAGCTGGTGATAGCTATTGGTTTATTTGGGGCTTCTCCAGTGTCTCAGGGTTAAGAATCCCCCTGCAGTGCAGGAGACGTGGGTTTGAACCCTGGATCGGGAAGATCTCCTGGAGAAGGAAATGACAGCCCACTCCAGTATTCTTGCCTGGGAAATCCCATAGACAGAGGAGCTTGGCAGGCCATGGGGTTGCAAGGAGTCAGACACGACTGAGCGACTGAGCACGCCTAGCACACACACCCTATCAGGAAATCAGCTGAGGGACTTCTGATAACTTGTACACATGTATTTCCTGACCTGCCCCACTCTGCCGAGTTCCTTTGAGTTTGTGATCTGATGAGACGTTCCCACCAGGACCACCTCAGGAGGTCCTCATTTAGCCCCAGTTGTCACCGAAGGGTTTGGCTTCTTGAATGCTGGGGCACTCATGTCTCAATATGACACCTTCATCTTTGTTTCCTGTGGCTATAGCAGAGTCTGGCATGCACAGGCACTGGGGAACTGCTTGATGAGTTGATTTGTTGAAATCAATAAAAATTTTCTGATTAAAATAAACCCTGAACACAAAAGCAATCTATTGCTAAACTTTAAGTTTCAGTGATCCAAAGTGTGCAAAACATGTAGTTCTTTGAAAGGACTTATCTTGATATACATTTACAAATCCACCTATTTTTCGTCCATTTGATGCATTTTAATAGTGTGGTCATGGAGTGGGCTTCCAAAAAAGGGTTAACTCTAAGGATGGGGATTTATGGTTTTCTCCAAAATGGGGGATCATAGTCTAGCAGTTTGTTGGTCTGCTCTTTAACTTCTCTGTTAAGGAATTCAGGGAGGTATATTCCATAGAGGTGGCTTCTCAGATGATTTCCCCCCCTTTAATACCTTATCCAATCCATGAACAAGATACAGCTCTTCATTTATTTTGATCTTAAATTCTTTCAGTAATATTTTCTTATTTTCCTAAGTATTCTGTATTTTTTGATGTTATTATGCATGGTGTTTTTAAAAAACTTTTGTGTTCTGATTGTTTATTGCTTGTATGCAGAAATACAACTATTTTTTGTACATTGTATTATAATGCTGCGACCTTGCTGTGTTAGCTCACTAGTAGCTTCTTTGTGTATTCCATCCGATTTTCCACACAGATAATCATGTCATCTTCTTCCTTTTGCTTCTTGCTTTCTAATATTTATGTCTCTAATTTTTATTTCTTACCTTATTGTACTGATTATATCCTTCATTATAGTGTTGAATAAAAGCAGTAAAAATAGACATTTTTGTCTTGTTCTTGATCTTAGAGGAAGTGTGGTGTTGACTCTAGGTTTTTTTTGTAGATATCTTTTGTCCATTTGAAGAAGTTCCCTTCTATTCCTAGTTTGCTAAGTTTTTTTTTTTTTAATCAGAATGTAGGTTAGATTTTGCCATATCCTTTTTATACATACATTTAAATGATAAATGGCTTTTCTCTTTGGTTGTTAATATTGTGGATTAAGTTGATTGATTTTTTAAGGTTAAATCAGCCTTGCATTCCTGGGACAAATTGCACTTAGTTATGATGTCTTATCCTTTTTATATATTGTTGAATCTGATTTGCTAAAATTGTGTTTTGAATTTTTACATCTATATTAATGAGGAATATTGGACCGTGGTTTTCTTTTCTTGTAATGTCTTTATTTCTTTTTGGTTACTAGTATAATGATGACCTTGCAGAATGGATTGGAAAATAGTTTTTCTTTAATCTTCTGGAAGAGTTTTTGTAAAAATTATATTATTTCTCCCTTATATGTTTAGTTTCCTCATGGCTCAGTTGGTAAAGAATTCACCTGCAATTCAGGAGACCCCGATTGGATTCCTGGGCCGAGAAGATCCACTAGAGAAGGCATAGGCTAACCTGTCAACATTCTTGGACTTCCCTTGTGGCTCAGCTGGTAAAGAATCTGCCCGCAATGCGGGAGACCTGGGTTTGATTCCTGGATTGGGAAGATCCCCTGGAGAAGGGAAAGGCTACCCACTCCAGTATTCTGGCCTGGAGAATTCCATGGACTGTATAGTCCATGGGGTCACAAAGAGTTGGACGTGACTTTCACTTTCACTGCTGAAGTCTTTGGGTCTGGAATTGTCTTTGTAGGAAGAGTTTTAACTATGAATTTAACATTTTTAGAGATAAAGGGCTATTTAAGTAATCTATTTTGTGTGAATTGTGGTTGTCTGTGACTTTCAAGAGATTTTTCCATTTCACTTAAGTTATCAGATTTATTGGCATAAGGTTTTTAACAATATTTTGTTCTTTTCCTTTTAATATCTCTAGAATCTGTAACGATGTTGCTTCTCTCTTTGATAATAATCATAAAAGGAATCGTCTCTGTTTTTCTCTTACTAATCTGGGTAGAGGTTTGTCAATTTTATGACAATTTTTTGCTTTCTTTTGGCTTCATAACTTTTTTCTATATTTTTGTTTTTATTATTTCATTGATTTCTCCTCTGATTTTTTTTTTTACTTGTTTACTTTGCTAGTTTCTTTAATTGGAAGCTTTATGCTATTGACTTGATTCCCTTTTTTAATGTAGGCATTAGAACTATATATTTTCCTTTAAATTATTGCTTTAGCAGAGTCTCACGCATTTTGATATGTTGCATATTCATATTCATTTTCATTCATTTAATGTACTTTCTAATTTCCCTTTTGATTACTTTTTTGATTTATGGGTTATTTAAAAGCATTTTATTTAGTTTCTAAATATTTGGGGGGTTTTCCAGAGAGAATTCTTCTATTGATTTCTAATTTAATTCCATGGTGGTCAAAGAACATATTTTGTATCACCTGCATCTTTTTAAATTTATTGAGACTTCTTTTATAGCCAGGAATATGATTTATCTTGGTAATGGTCAGTGTGAGGTTGAAGAAAAAGTGTATTTTCTGTTGTTGAATGGAGTGTTCCATAAATATCAATTAGATCAAGATGGTTGATAGCATTTTTCAAATTTCTATATCCTTACTGATTTCTCTGTAATTATTCAATTAATTATTAAGAGAGGGTTTGAGATCTCTGAATGTAGTGGGGACTCCAATTATATATTGTACAGTTATATTAGACTGTTTGAAGTTGTACTATAGCTAACACTCTGTTAATTATATTTTAGTCTTTTTCCTCTTTGTGTTTTAGTTATCTTAGTGATTTTTTTCTTCTGCAATGTCTTTTCTGCTATTAATTCCTACAGTAGTGTTTTCATCTCTAGAAGTTTGATTTGAGTCTTTCTTTTTTTTGGTAATATATTCCCCCCCTTTCTACTTAACTTTCTGAATATATGGAATACAATTAAAATATCTTTTAAAATGCTCTTGTCTGTTAATTTTAACATCTGTGTGTTTGGGTTGGTTTTGATTGGTTGATTTTTTTCTCCTCAATATTTTCCTGTTTCTTTGCATGTCCAATAATTTTTGATAGAGTGGCAGCTTTATAAATTCTGCATATTCATGTAGAACTCATCTGTTGAGTCTGGTTATTTTTATTCTTATAAATATCTTGAACTCTGTTCTGGGCTTAGATGTAGTTAAGTTACTTAGGAATTGTTTGATCCTTTGAATTCTTACCTTTAATATTTGTGAGGTGGGAGTGAAACACTGTTTAGTCTGGGGGCTGTTGTTTCCCCTGAGGCAAGAAGGGCTTCCCTAAAGGCTCAGATGGTAAAGAATCTGCCTGCAATACAGGAGACATGGGCTCAATCCTTGGGTCAGGAATATCCCCTGGAGAAGGGAATGGCTGCCCACTCCAGTATTTTTGCCCGGAGCATTCCATGGACAGGGGAGCCTGGGTCCTTTGGGCCGCAAAGAGTTGGACATGACTAAGCAACTAAGATTCGTTGAAGCAAGAATTTCCCGATTACGCTAATCAGTTCTCTGTAAATTATGAGGTTTTTCAGTCTGGTGGGGGGATTACTTTTCCTGTCCTTTCATGAACTCCAGAAACTGTTCTTTGTAATTCCTTCAGGTACTTCTTCTCTGGCCTCTGCTAGTTTCTTCCCATGTATGCACTGATTAGTATTCTGCTGAATCCTTAAGGGGGATTCCCTATGGATGTCCAGTTTTCTTGCCTTGCAGCTCTTTCTTCTCCTACTAGCCAACCAACTTTAGCCATGTTGGTCTTTGGAAACTCTTAGCTGCATCTCTTCACCATACGGAGTCTGTTAGACTACATCCCACTTCCTCTGTCAGGGCCTGGAAACCATGTCATGGCAGTAAACCGGAGCTGTTGTAGGGCTCTCCTCTTTCATCTTCTGTCTTGTGCTTTCTCCTGGATTCTATCCTGATAATTAATTACCATCATTTTAACTTCCTAATGCCATCAAACGTATGTTTTTTTATACTTTATCTAATTTTTCTAGTATTCTTTTGCCAAAGATTTGGTAGTAATTACTGTCTGCAACTGTTGGTATAAGAAACCCCAAACCTTTCAATTTCCATCAGGTTTTTCCCAGAGCAGTAAGTGGTTATTCTGGTCTGGTGGGGTCCCAGGTGGAGTCTGAGTAAAATTCAAAGCTGGGCATCCAGCGTGTCTGACAGTTCTTGTGGAAGAGCCTCTTCTCTGGTTAGGATTGAGGAGACATTTGAGGGGGTGCTGATCCTGAAGGGAGAAGGAGCCAGACAAATGAATTTCACCCAAGAACTGAATCCAGGCTATCAAAGAAGAGGAGGGGTGAGTATGATGTCAATCATTCATACCCCTTTTTGTCCAGCTCCCACTGGGTTTATAAAGTTGCCTAGAGAGAGTTGACTGTATGTTAAAACAGAAAGGGTACTTTTACTCAATATTCTGCCAAAAATAAAAATAAAAAAAGAGCCAGAGGCCCTCCATCAGCAGCTGGGAGCAAGAACCAGTGAAATTTGAGTTATTACTGTTAATATGACCCTTTAAGAACACCCTGGCTAGTGAGGTTTGAAGAAATCAAGTTACACAGGGGCCAGGTTAGCCTGGAGCCAGCTGAAACTTTATGGTGCTTCGTTAGTAAAAAGAGTCCTTGGCACAAACCAATTGTCCATCAGAAACTATCCTGAGGCCAGAAACTCATTTTACCTTGATCCCAGAATGTCCATCAGATGGTGAGGCTCTTGCCTGGAACTCATATTTTTCTGGGCAGGTACTCAGAGAGATTGATTTGAGGTCCTTAACATTTTGCAATGAGTCATACATAGGGCCAGGTTTGCTGAGACTTAATGTGGCAATTTGTTGGTAACCTGAAGGCATTGTGCAGATATAAAATGATTAATCTGATGCATAAAATGAAAGACAGGTAGCAGAGGTAGGGCAGGGGAAGCTATTTCCAGTGAACATAGCTCTAGTTCATAAGATGAAATCTATATTTCACTCAGCAGAAGGTACAAATCTGTATTGCATTAACTCTGCAATTCTAACCAAAACAAAGACAGGATGGCAAATATTTAAACAGTGATTAAAACGTTGCCCAGGCAATAGGAAATGTCTCCTCCTGCCAACTGTTTGCTTAGACGGAATGAAATGAGGGGCACACAAACCTTGTCTTCCTGGTTGCTCTCAGAGACCCTTCTCTGGCACAAGGTCAGTACCTTCAGTCATTAATTTGAGTCCAATGGATCCCAGTGGAAAGACCCTATTGAGAAAGAACTCTGACATCTGTTAAGGCTAAATGGGTCTCCAGTATATTTCTTTTAACATATTTTACTTATACAAATGGCAGGGTGTAATCAGAGCAGATTTCTCTACCAGAAGTTTGAATGCTTAATTCAAAACAAACCCATATTTGATTTGGTAGTATAATTCTCCCCTACCTCTCTCATTTGGCTCTTTGCCAGCTGTTAATTTAATTGCAGGGGTGGCAGCCTGAGATTCTACAACCCTCAAGGGCAACTTGAAGGAAATGTTGCCATGACTAATTATGGTGATGCTGTGATTGAAAGTCATACTCTTCTTTTGAATGGCCTAAAATGACATGGCAGCACAGAAGCGTGTAAGGACATCCCCACAACTCTGTATTTTGTTAAGGTTCAATGTTGCATTCATGTGAGAAGTGACCCTGAAACATTCTCACTCCGTTTTTTTAAAACAGTCAGGATGACCGCAACTTTGATCAAATCCCACTCAGCATTTTCCTTAGTCATCTTGAAAGCGAAGCTGTTTGGTGTTGGCACAAAGCAGTCAGAGTGCTTCCGTGCTTTTTGTAGACAGGCAGATGGCCTGGTGACTTAATTCACATTGGTAAATAGCATTCACTGTCACATTCTCAGCTCTGGACTAAACACTGCAGGTAAGCTGCCAAAGGAAGAGGCAGCGTTAGAAGTGAATTGTGTCCCCTCCTCTCCCCCAAAAACATTGTGGAATCCTAACCTCCAGTACCGCAGAATGTGATCTTATTTGAAAATAAGGTCACTGCAGATTAATTAGTTAAGATGGAGTGACACTGAAGTAGAGTACCCTCTAAATCCAATATGACTGTCTTGCTGGCTGCTTGAAAACAGAGATATACACGGAGGATGCCATGCAACAGTGGAGGCAGAGATCGGAGTTACATGGTTGCCAGTGGCTTGGCGGTGAAGAACCTGCCTGCACTTTTGGAGACATGGAGATGTGAGTTCGATCCCTGGGTTGGGAAGACCCCCCGAGAGGAGGAAATGGCAACCTACTCCAGTACTCTTGCCTGGGAAATTCCATGGACAGAGGAGCCTCGTGGGCTGCAGTCCATGGGGTTGAAAAGAGGGTGACACAACTGAGCGACTAAACAACAACAGCAACAACAAGCCAAACTGCTCATGATTGCCCGAAAACCACCAGAAGCCAGGAGAGAAACAAACAAGATTTCTTACCTGCAGGTTTCAGCAGGAATGTGGCCTTGCTGACACTTTGGTGTCAGCCTCCGGAACTGTAGACAGTATATTGCTGTTGTTTTAAGTCACTTGGTTTGTGGTACTTTGTTTCAGCTGCCCTGAGAAACTACTACAGTCTGGAATACTTTGCGTTCTTAGGCAACATGGGACCTGGTGATGGAGCTACGTAGAGTAAGCATGACATGTGGGGTGGACAGAGGCCACAGTTACTAGAGGCCAAGTTACTAGAGGAGGCAAATTTTAAGCTGATTTCAGGGTTTCGTCATGTGAATCCTCAAACTATTTGAAGTGACTTTGTTTTCCCTTTGTGCAATCTGGACACCTGGGAGACAGTGAAGGACAGGGAAGTCTGGCGTGCTGCAGTCCATGGGGTCGCAAAGATTTGGACACGGCTGAGTGAGAGAACACATACACACACACACACACACACACACACACACACACACACGCAGTTGGGACCCAAGAGAAGGCAATCTGTGATCTGGGCTGAAATGGCTAGTTCTCCTCCTACCACACAGAGTATACTCATTCAAATCACATGAACTAGCCCCAGCTTAATAGACACCCTCTTTATTACTAGTCGACCAACAAAAGTATAGGGTAGCCTAATTACATAGATAAAAAGGAATTTGGGATGTAGAATGTGAAAACCAAGGGTCCAGTGGCTAATTATTCCACATCAAATATAACTATCTGAACCCAAGTAGCTGTTCTAAAACCCAAACAACTAGAACCCTTACCAATTTCCTTTTAAAGTGCTAGAACAGAGATTCAGACTCTGAACTTGCTGAATTAGTGCACATTTGGATCCAGCGCCAGTCTAGAAGCCCATTCCAGCCTTTATAAATGTGAATGCAGCTTGCTTGGTTCCATGCCCATGCTGGGGCTCCAGGAAGCTCTGATTCTCCTGGCCGGCTTCCTACTACACCAGAGCCATGTCCACTCTCTAAAATGATTATCTCACCATGTCACGTTCTGTGTACAGCCTTTTGGTAGCTCTGACTGCCTATGGATCAAATAGAAGCATGGTGTTTTAATAAACCTCTATGATCTGTCCCTGCACTAGACTCCTCTCCTGCCACCCTCTCCCTTTAATTTTACATCTAGTTTCACAAAATTAATTGTCGTGTCCATAGTACATCCTTATATATCCTGCCTTGGTGGCATTAACCTACTGTCCTCTAAACATACAATGTCATTGCCTTCTGATTCTTCTGGGAAACTCCAGTTAACTTTTAAAACCTTCTAAGGAGCACTTGTCTATGAAAGCCTTCCTTGACCTCTGCCTCCAAATTGACTTAGAATAACTCCTTTCTTTGTGTTATTTTTACATACTTATTTATTCTTCAACTCACATTGTATTTAATGATTTGCTTATAAACCATCTCCTGATTAAACTGTGAGAAATGAAAGTATGTCATATTTATATAAGGATGTGCAGTAGTGAGTGCAATGTCTACAGAAGGTGATTATTAACAATTTAAAAGGACTTTTTCACTCAGAAATATTTATTGAAGCCTTTATTGTGTTAGTCAGTTGTTCTGGGCCTTGAGAAAACAAGACAGATAAGGATCTTGCTCACTCGGCGCTCATATTTCTGGTAGAGAAGATGGATAAACAAGCAAACAAACAGAAAAGATACATTTTAAATTGTGAAAGTTGCTCGGTCATGTCCTACTCTTTGCGACCCATAGACCATACAGTCCATGGAATTCTCCAGGCCAGAATACTGGAGTAGGTAGCCTTTCCTTTCTCCAGGGGATTGTCCCAACTCAAGGATTGAACCTAGGTCTCCCACATTGCAGGCAGATTCTTTACCAGCTGAGCCACAAGGGAAGCCCTAAATGACCATAGCCTGGTGTTAACCATCTATAACCATAACCATATAACTATAGCATTGGTGTTAACCACCCCCAAAACTCCCCATGTGGGAATTTTCCTTTTATATATTGAATTACCTGGAAATATATATCTTTTCAATTAGCATATGATTCAGCAATTCTGCTTCTGGGTATGTACCCAGAAGAATTGAAAGAAGGATCTCAAAATGATATTTGTGCAGCCACGTTCATAGCAGCATTATTCACAATAGCCCAAAGGTGGAAGCACCTCATGTGTTGTCATTCAATGGATGAATGGATAATCAAAATGTAGTCTGTGTATACAATGGAATACTATTCAGCTTTAAAAAAGGAAGGAAATTCTGACACAAGTTGCAACATGGATGTACCTTAAAGATATTGTGCTAAGTGAAATAGACCAGTCACAGAAAGACATGCACTCTATCATTCTCCTTATATGAGGTGCCTAGAGCGGTCAAATCCACAGGGACTGAAGGTGGAGTGGTGCTTGCCAGGGGATGGAGGGAAGAGAGAAAGGGGAGTTGTTGTGGGTACAGAGTTTCAGGTGGTGAAGATGAAATGAGTTCTGTGCATGGCTGGTTGAACCACAATGTAAATACTCTTAATACTACTGCCCTGTACACTTAAGAGCAGTTAAGATGATAAACTTTATATTTTGTGTATCTTGAATTACACAAATTTCCTGTCCTTGTGAGCCTCACAGTCTATTTGGGGGAGACAGATAATGAATTATAAAGAGATTAAACATGTATATTACAAATTTTTGTTGGGAAGAGATGAGTGATATAGAACAAAGCAGAGAAGGTTAGAAAGAGGATTGGAGGGTTGGGGACAGGGAGAGACTATTTTCAGTTTTTAAAAATGGTGGCTGACTCCATGGTCTTTTTTTTAAGCTAATTTTAATATGTTGTTTATAAATGTGTTAACTGTGAAGTGATTTTTTCCTTGGCATCTATATTTTGCCCAGAAATCTCTGATTTGTTGGAGTCTTGATTGTCAATTTAAAGTCTCCCAGAAATAACTTTCAAATGCCATTTGGAAGAGAGACTCCCAGGTGGTGCAGTGGTAGAGAATCTGCCTGCCAGTGCAGGAGATCCAAGAGACATGAGTTCAATCTCTGGGTCAGGAAGATGCTCTGAAGTAGGAAATGGCAACCTACTCCAGTATTCTTGCTTGTGAAATCCCATGGACAGAGGAGCCTGATGGGCAACAGTCCATGGGGTCACAGAGTGGGGCATAACTGAGTGACTGAGCAGGCATGCACCATTGGGAGGAGTCTAGCACAATAAAGCTGGTGGAGTCTCACATGAATACACCCAGAGGGGCTTCTTTTCAAATTTGTGAAGAAGACAGCCAGGAGGAGTGTGCATATTAGGGAATAATAATCAGTAAGAGGGAGAGGTAGGAACAGAGGTGGAGTGACTTGGCAGGCTGCTTGGTTGCATTGGACTCTTTGTGATCCCATGGACTGTAGCCCACCAGGCTCCTCTGTCTATGGGATTCTCCAGTTAAGAATACTGGAGTGGGTTCTCATTCTCTTCTCCAGGGGATATTATGGACCCAGGGATCGGACCCAAGCCTCCTGCTTTGCAGGCAGATACTTTACCATCTGAGCCACGTAGGAAGCCCCTTATGTAGGGCAAGGAGATCTAAAACTGCAACATGATGATGGGTAGGTGCAGTGTTTTTACTGTTAATTATTTACCTCATCTACTGACTCCTTCAGCAAGTGTTCTAAGGGCCACTTTTTCATGTGCCTTTGGGCTAGTTCATGGCGATTGAGCTAGAGTGATTCCCCTCGGGGAGTACATAATCTAGTAATAAACAGTCAAAATGTATGCCCACTGTGAATAGTTAAATAAGAACAGCATACAGTTTATGATAAAGTGCCCAGCTGAGTGATAGAAGTAAATGCTATAGACATGAATGGCAGTCAGGAATATTCAACAACTGCTACTGCACAGGCATCAAAGGGGCTTAGAAGGGATGGGACCCAATCAGAGCATACTCTAGGAGTGAACACCCCATGACCAGGAATATCAACCCTGGTCATGGGAGCTTTCAAGAGCAAGGGATGAGGCCACCATTCCAGGGAGGAGATGAAACTAGGACTGAGCCTGGAGTGTTGAGAGGGAGTAATTAAGTTCATTTTGTGATATAAGTGGGTTTCTTGGAAGATGATTCTGACAGCTGTGTGTTGGATGGAGTCACGTGGGAAGAAGGAAGGTGGAAAGGTGGTGAGGAGGCTGTTTTAGGAACTGAGGTGTGAGGCGAGGAGTATGGAGGACATGCTATAGGAGAGAGGCTCACCCATGAGAAGGCGAACTGAGGGGTGGAGAGTAAATAACTCTATATCATACTCCCGAGAGCCAGAGCATTTCTTTCCTGCAGTGAATTATTCAGGTGTGACTAGGAAGTATAATAAAACCACAGTAAGGTATGAGCTGAAGATACTGACACTGCTGTGTGTCACTCCCCTCCCTGACATTCCTCTTATGACACAACAAGGGAGTTGGAAAATAAAATATGTGAAGATGGCTTGCAGAATAGAGCAGGGTCCCCCACAGGAGTAGCTCTGTAAGCAGGAATTACTGTGGAGTCTGCAGTGTTTGAGGACACATAGGTGGGCAGCTCAGCTTTGGACTCTGGCTTGGATCTGGAAGAATGTTAATGATTCCTGAAGCCTCTGAATGCTGGAAACTCTATCCAGGGAAGTCCCATTTTAGAAGGTATATCTGGATATCAGGAACCCGGGGAAGTGTCTTGACCTGCACAACCCAAGCTTATCTTTTTGTTAGAACTGGACTTTGAGCATACCGCCCTCCATCTAGATAAGCTTCCTGCAGAATTTCGGGGGTCCTAAGAGGTGTAGGGTTTTCCCTCTGTAGTTTTAATGCGAGTGCTCATCCAAAACTCTTCAGGCAAGTGGTAATGATCTCTTTGAAAAGAGGAAGAGAAAGATAAATGACTGACTGTATTTCAACTTTCAGAAAACTACTTAAAGAGGATGAGGAGTAAAAAGGAAGTAGTAGGTGGGTTGGGTGGCAGGTCAGTTGGAACGCAAGGATTTTAGCTAGAAGAGTTTTAGTTAAATGCATACATATCACTGATTCATTTCATTGTATAGCAGAAACGAATACAACATTGTAAAGTAATTATATTCTAACAGAAAAAGTAATATGACTTCAGAAAACTGCTAGGTACATTATATCAATCAGAAGTACATTTGATTTAACCTGCTTGTGGATTATAGCATTAAATCTAAGCACCATCACATCATTTATGACTTACTATGTAGCCAGGAAAGTCACCTGGGATCTTCAATTCAGGGAATAGATTTAATTGAGCAGAGAAGGAGAGAGTAGGAGAGTGAGGGGATGGGAGGGGTTTTGAAGCTGTGAGCTTCAAAGACCAATTTAAGCAGGTCAGATGCAGGCAAGAGAGGGGGTCTGAACAGTGAGAGGGCAACATGGAACATCGGGATGGATATGAAGCAACTGGGAAGGAGCAGAGATTGAAAAGCGCCATGATGTAGAGGTGAGAGGCCATGAGGAAACAAAGCAGGGACCACATTCTAAATAGTGTGAAAAGGGAATAAAACTTGGTTCCTGTCCTTGTTTGTTCACAGCCAAATAGGCAGACAACAAACAATTTGTGTGGGAAGGTTTTTAGTTGAAGAGATTTACAAAGGCCCCAGGAACAAGGAGGAATAATAACCACAAATACCCACCGAACACTTTTATGCCAGACACAGTGTTCAGTGCTCTATAATGTATTGGCCCAAAGCCCTATGATGGTCGCTATCATTGTCTTCATTTTTACTGATAAAGAAACAGATGACCTAGTAGAGTGAGTAATTTGCCTAAGCTAGTACGTAGTAGAGCAGGTATTCTCTGAATTTAACATGATCTCAATAAATCCTGGGATTATTAATTATGAAAATAGTATAAATTAATGCTGCTGATATTCCTCTCCCTTTCTTGAAAAAATTTTTTTAGTGGCAAGGACTAGATTTTAAAATTCATATTAAAATGTTCTGAAAAAGAAGAACAAAAAGAAAGGAAGAGAACTATTAAACATTAAAGCATTACATAAAGTTATAATAATTTAGATATTAGGATGCTGGTTCTATGAATAAATAAATTAGTGATACAGAACAGAGAGTAAGTCTGGAAATGTCTGATACTTATGTGCTAAGAATGTAGTATTTTATAAAGATGTACATTATATCTGATGGGCAATGGTTGTTTATTCTATAAATAAGATAATTAGGTAGCCATTTGTTAACACATACACACACATATATATACACATACTGCATACAATCACAACCCTGCTTCATTTTGTGCATCAAGTGCATTCAAGATTTAAGTATATGACAACTGATGTCATAAAAGTGCTACAGGATAACATGGTAATATTTTGAAACAATTTATTGCAGAAAGGCTTTTCTTCTTCATTTTTTTTTTACTATTCAATATTTTTTTAATTTATTTTTTAATTTAAGAACAATTGCTTTACAGAATTTTGGTGTCTTCAGTCAAACTTCAACATGAATCAGCCATAGGTATACATTAAAGCATTACATAAAGTTATAATAATTTAGATATTAGGATGCTGGTTCTATGAATAAATAAATTAGTGATACAGAACAGAGAGTATTCCCTCCCTTTTGAAACTCTCTCCCATCTCACTCCCCATCCCATCCCTCTAAGTTGATACAGAGCCCCTGTTTGAGTTTCCTAAGCCATACAGCAAATTCCCATTGACTATCTATTTTACATATGGTAGTGTAAGTTTCTGTGTTACTCTTTCTTTTCTTTTTTTTTTAAATTTTCTTTACTTTATTGTGTTGGTTTTGCCATACATTGACATGAAACCGCCATGGGTTTACATCTGCTCCCCCTCCAGAACCCCCCTCCCTCCTCCCTCCCGATTCCCTCAGAAAGGCTTTTCTAAGCCTGGCAGAAACTTCTAAAGCTGCTCAAGGAAAGATTTGTAAAATAAGCACACAAAAATAACTTTTTGTCATTAAAACACTATAAACAAAGTTATAAGACAAACAGCAAGCTGGAAAATGTATTTGCAATGTAAGATGTAGATGAGGCATTACTACTTTGTTCTTGCATGGTAGTACAAGATATCTATGTGTCTAAAATCACCAGGGTTTTAATTTTGTTCTGTCTTACCTTTAAATATCTTGCAAGTTTGTATTGTGTCTGTGTATTTACTAACAGAGTATTACCACACATTTTGTCTTTTGTGTATATACGACCAGAATCAAGACATAGAGCAGTTTCAGCACCACAAGGGACTTTGATGTTATTGTTTCATATTCACATCTACTTCCCTCTTGCCCCACTTTCCCCAGCTCAGACCCCAGGTAATCACTAACCTGTTCTTCATTTCTATCATGTTATCATTTAATGAATGTTCCTTACATGGAATCATACTGTCACTTTTTGAGTTTGGCTTTTTTCACTCTGCATAGTTCTCCTGAGATTTGTTCATTCAGGTTGTTGCATGTAGCTATAGGTTGTTCTTCTTTATTACTGAGTCCATGATATACATGTAGAATGGTTTTTTGGGTGCAAATCATTCACCCATTGAAAGAAATCTAGGTTGTTTTCATTTTTGGCAATTACAAATAAAGCTGTTACAAACAATTCATGTGCGAATTTTTGTGTGAACATAAGCCTATCACTCTGTCCAGGAGTGCAACTGCTGGATTATATGGCAAAACATGTTTACTTTTATAAGAAACTGACAAACGTTTCCAGAGTGCCTGTATTATTTTATATACACATATAATATATATAAATATATATAATGTATATATCAATAATTAAAGGGTTAGCAGCCCCAAGGAATTAGCAAATAAGAAAAACAGTTCACAGAAAAATAAGAACATATTATAGAGCCATTTGTTCTTATTTTTCTGTGAACTACCTATTTTAATATGTAAGTCTTTCTCCCCTTATTAGAATATAATTTCCACTAGGGCAGGGATCTTTGTTTTATGCACAGTGTATCCCAAGCAGCCAGAACAGACACTAGCACATAAATTACTTATTAAGTGAATTAACAAATGTCACACATATGTAACTATATCTATTGAAAAGTTTCCTAAAGTTAGAATTGCTGAGTCAAAGAGCATTGGCGTTAAATTTTTCCAAAGGTATTGTTAAGTTGTTCTTCAGGTGGCTTTATTAGCTTATATCCCCATCAACAATGTATGAACCTGTTTCCTCAAACACAAAATAAGTTGTCAAACTTTTTGTTCTTGGCAAATTGGATACATGAAAAAATGATACTATCATAATTTTATTTTTATTTTTTTTTAATTTTATTATTTTTTTTAAATTGTTTTTGCCATACATTGTCATGATATCACCATGGGTTTACATATGCTTCCCCTCCGGAACCCCCCTCCCTCCTCCCTCCCCCCCGGGAAATCTCACTGCACCAGCCCCGAGCATCAATCCTGGGCTGGCGATTGATTAGACATATGATAATTAACATGTTTCAATGCCCTTCTCCCATATCATCCCACCCTTACCCTTGCTGGGCATATACACCGAGGAAACCAGAATTGAAAGAGCCACGTGTACCCCAATGTTCATCGCTGCATTGTTTACAATAGCCAGGACATGGAAACAACCTAGATGCCCATCAACTGACGAATGGATAAGAAAGCTGTGGTACATATACACAATGGAATATTACTCAGCATTAAAAAAAAATTCATTTGAAGCAATTCTACTCAGATGGACAAAACTGGAGCCCATTATCCAGAGTGAAGTAAGCCAGAAGCAAAAACATAATTTTATTTTTTATATTTCATAGGATCATGCTGTCTAGGTTTGTTATAGCTTTTCTTCCAAGGAGCAAATGTCTTTTAATTTCATGGCTGCAGTCACCATCTGCAGTGATTTTGGCACCCAAGAAAATAGTCTGTCACTGTTTCCATTGTGTATATCATAGAGAATTTATACACACACACACACACACACACACACACACACACACACACACACACATATCAGCATATAAGAATAACAAGGAGAGATAAGAAAGCCTTCCTCAGTGATCAATGCAAAGAAACAGAGGAAAACAATAGAATGGGAAAGACTAGAGATTTCTTCAAGAAAATTAGAGATACCAAGGGAACATATCATGCAAATATGGGCACAATAAAGGACAGAAATGGTATGGACCTAACAGAAGCAGAAGATATTAAGTAGAGATGGCAAGAATACACAGAACACTATACAAAAAATCTTCATGACCCAGATAATCATGATGGTATGATTACTCACCTAGAGCCAGACATCCTGGAATGCAAAGTAAAGTGGGCCTTACGAACAAAGCTAGTGGAGGTGATGGAATTCCAGTTCAGCTATTTCAAATCCTAAAAGGTGATGCTGTGAAAGTGCTGCAGTTAATGTGCCAGCAAATTTGGAAAACTCAGCAGTGGCCACAGAACTGGAAAAGGTCAGTTTTCATTCCAATCCCAAAGAAAGGCAATGCCAAAGAATGTTCAAACTTTCGCACAAATGTACTCATGTCACACACTCAAAATTCTCCAAGCCAGGCTTCAACAGTATGTGAACTGTGAACTTCCAGTTGTTTAAGCTGGATTTAGAAAAGGCAGAGGAACCAGAGATCAAATTGCCAACATCTGTTGAATCATCGAAAAAGCAAGAGAGTTCCAGAAAAACATCTACTTCTGCTTTATTGACTATGCCAAGGCCTTTGACTGTGTGGACCACAACAAACTGGAAAATTCTGAAAGACATGGGAATACCAGACCACCTGACCTGCCTCTTGAGAAATCTGTATGCAGGTCAGGAAGCAACAGTTAGAACTGGACATGGATTTATCTTTGTGTATGGTGTTAGAAAGTGTTCTAGTTTCATTCTTTTACAAGTGGCTGTCCAGTTTTCCCAGCACCACTTGTTAAAGAGGTTGTCTTTTCTCCATTGTATATTCTTGCCTCCTTTGTCAAAGATAAGGTATCCATAGATGCGTGGATTTATCTCTGGGCTTTCTATTTTGTTCCATTGATCTATATTTCTGTCTTTGTGCCAGTACCATACTGTCTTAATGACTGTGGATTTGTAGTATAGCCTAAAGTCAGGTAGGTTGACTCCTCCAGTTCCATTCTTCTTTCTCAAGATTGCTTTGGCTACATGAGGTTTTTTGTATTTCCATACAAATTGTGAAATTATTTGTTCTAATTCTCTGAAAAAGACCTCTGGTAGCTTGATAGGAATGGCATTGAATCTATAGATTGCTTTGGGTAGTATACTCATTTTCACTATATTGATTCTTCCATTCCACGAACACGGGACATTTCTCCATCTGTTTGTGTCCTCTTTGATTTCTTTCATCAGTGTTTTATAGTTTTCTATATACAAGTCTTTTGTTTCTTTAGGTAGAAATACTCCTAAGTATTTTATTCTGTTTCCATGGTGAATGGACTTGTTTCCTTAATTTCTCTTTCTGTTTTCTCATTGTTAGTGTATACGAATGCCAGGGATTTCTGTGTGTTGATTTTGTATCCTGAAACTTTGCTATATTCATTGATTAGCTCTAGTAATTTTCTGGTAGAGTCTTTAGGGTTTTCAATATAGAGGATCATGTCATCTGCAAACAGAGAGAGTTTTACTTCTTCTTTTCCAATCTGGATTCCTTTAATTTCTTTATCTGCTCTGATTGCTGTGGCCAAGACTTCCAAAACTATGTTGAATAGTAGTGGTGAGAGTGGGCACCCTTGTCTTGTTCCTGACTACAGGGGGAATGCTTTCAGTTTTTCACCATTGAAGATAATGTTTGCTGTGGGTTTGTCATATATAGCTTTTATTATGTTGAGGTATGTTCCTTCTATTCCTGCTTTTTGGAGGGTTTTTATCATAAATGGATGTTGAATTTTGTCAAAGGCTTTCTCTGCATCAATTAATCTCAAAAATATACAAGCAACTCCTGCAGCTCCATTCTAGAAAAATAAACGACCCAATCAAAAAGTGGGCCAAAGAACTTAACAGACATTTCTCCAAAGAAGACATAAAAATGGCTAACAAACACATGAAAAGATGCTCAACATCACTCATGATCAGAGAAATGCAAATCAAAACCACGGTGAGGTACCACTTTACACCAGTCAGAATGGCTGTCATCCAAAAGTCTACAAGCAATAAATGCTGGAGAGGATGTGGAGAAAAGGGAACCCTCTTACACTGTTGGTGGGAATGCAAACTAGTACAGCCACTATGGAAAACAGTGTGGAGGTTCCTTAAAAAACTGCAAATAGACCTGCCATATGACCCAGCAATCCCACTGCTGGGCATACACACTGAAGAAACCAGAATTGAAAGAGCCACGTGCACCCCAATGTTCATCGCTGCATTGTTTACAATAGCCAGGACATGGAAGCAACCTAGATGCCCATCAACTGACGAATGGATAAGAAAGCTGTGGTACATATACACAATGGAATATTACTCAGCATTAAAAAAAATTCATTTGAATCAGTTCTACTCAGGTGGACGGAACTGGAGCCCATTATCCAGAGTGAAGTAAGCCAGAAGAAAAAACAACAATACAGTATACTAATGCATATATATGGAATTTAGAAAGACGGTAACGAGAACCCTGCATGCGAGACAGCAAAAGGAACGCAGATGTATAGAACAGACTCGTAGACTCTGTGGATGAGGGCAAGGGTGGGATGATATGGGAGAATGGCATTGAAACATGTTAATTATCATATGTGTAATCAATCGCCAGCCCAGGTTTGATGCTCGACGCTGGTGCATCGAGATTTCCTGGGGGGAGGGAGGAGGGAGGGAGGAGGGAGGGGGGTTCTGGAGGGGGAGCATATGTAAACCCATGGCGATATCATGTCATCATATGGCAAAACTAAAAAAAAAAAAAAGAACTGGACACGGAACAACAGACTGGTTCCTAATAGGGACAAGGGTATGTCAAGGCTGTATATTGTCACCCTGCTTATTTAACTTGCATGCAGAGTACATCCTGAGAAATGCTGGGCTGGATGAAGCACAAGCTGGAATCAAGATTGCCAGGAGAAATATCAATAACCTCAGATATGCAGATGACACCACTCTTATGGCAGAAAGTGAAGAACTAAAGAGCCTCTTGATGAAACTGAAAGAGGAGAGTGAAAAAGTTGGCTTAAAACTCAACATTCAGAAAACTAAGATTATGGTATCTGGTCCCATCATTTCATGGCAAATAGATGGGGTAACAGTGACAGACTATCTTTTTGGGCTCCAGAATCACTGCGTATGGTGATTGCAGCCATGAAATTAAAAGATGCTTGCTCTTGGAAGGAAAGTTATGACCAAGCTAGACAGCATATTAAAAAGCAGAGACATTCATTACTTTGCCAACAAAGGTCCATCTTGTCAAAGCTCTGGTTTTTCCAGTAGTCATGTATGGATGTGAGAGTTGGACTATAAAGAAAGCTGAACACCAAAGAATTGATGGTTTTGAACTGTGATGTTGGAGAAGACTCTTGAGAGTTCCTTGGATTGCAAGGAGATCCAACCAGTCAATCCTAGAGGAAATCAGTCCTGAATATTCATTGGAAGGACTGATACTGAAGATGAAGCTCTAATACTTGGCCACCTGATGAGAAGAACTGACTCATTGGAAAAAACCCTGATGTTGGTCAAGATTGAAGGCGGGAGGAGAAGGGGACGACAGAGGATGAGATGGTTGGATGGCATCACCAACTCAGTGGACATGAGTTTGAGTAAACTTCGGGAGTTGGTGATGGACAGGGAGGCCTGGCGTGCTGCAGTCCATGGGGTCATAAGGAGTCGGACACGACTCAGTGACTGAACTGAACTGATATATCATCCATATATCATTGAGCATGTATATATGTCCATATATATATCAAATAGCAGTGTTAATTATATTTATCATGTACATTACATCCCTAGTACTTATAACTGGACGTTTGTGCCTTTTGATTGACTTCATATAGTTTCCCTCCTACCAACACCTCCAAACATCTACCTCAGCTTCATTGACAACCCTAAAGCCTTTGCCTCTGTGGATCATAGCAAACTGATAACCACATATCTAATGTCTTTTTATATGAGTTTGTTTGTTTTTGAAGTATAATTGACCTATGACACTGTGTTAGTTCCTGTTATACACCATAGTCATTTGATATTTCTATATATTTCAAATTGCTCACTGCAGGTCTAATTGCAATTTGTTACCACACAAAGCTATTATATAGTTATTGACTTTTTCCTCACATTGTACATTTCATACCCATGGCTCATTTATTTTGAAACGCAGATGTATAGAATAGACTCGTGGACTTTGTGGATGAGGGTAAGGGTGGGATGATATGGGAGAAGGGCATTGAAACAAGTTAATTATCATATGTCTAACCAATTGCCAGCCCAGGATTGATGCTCGGGGCTGGTGCAGCGAGATTTCCCAGGGGGGAGGGAGGAGGGAGGGGGGTTCTGGAGGGGAAGCATATGTAAACCCATGGTGATATCATGACATTGTATGGCAAAAACAATAAAAAAAAATGATGGCTAGTTCACAGAAAAAAAAAAAGAAAAAGAAACTGGAAGTTTGTGCCTCTTCATCTCTTTCACCTATTTCTTTCCTTCTCCTCACCTCCTCCTCTCTGACATCCACCTGCTTTTATTCTCGAGTCTGTTTCTGTTCTATTAAGTTTGTTCATTTGTTTTATATTCTTAAGTTCCACATATAAGTACAATCATACAATATTTGTCTTTCTCTGTCTGACTTATTTCACTTAATGTAATACCCACTAGTCCATAATATCCTCTAGTCCAACACATGGCAAGATTTCATTTTTTCCTGTTGCTGAGTAAAAATTTTGTTCTTTATATATATGTATATATATATAGAGGCAGGATATGTGTAAGTCTTTTGTATCCATTCAGCTGCTCTGTGTCTTTTGACTGGAGCATTTAGTCTATTTACATTTAAAATGATTATTGATAGATGTGTACTATTATCACTTTTTAAGTTGTTTTTGGGTTGTTTTGTGTGGTTCTTTTTTGTTTCTTCTTCTTTCAGTATCTTCCCTTGTGATTTGATGACTATCTTTCGTGTTATGTTGGGATTCATTTCTCTTTTTTGGTATGTGTATTTATTATAGGTTACCATGGGGTTTATATATAGCAATCTATATATATGTAATTATTTTAAGTTTCTGATCGCGTAAATTCAAATGCATTTAATGACCCTGCTTTTTTACTCCCTTCCTCCAATTTTTACTGTTTTTGACATCATATTTTACATCTTTTTGTTTTGTGTATCTCTTGACTACTTAGTGTGGATATAGATGATTTTATTCCTTTTGTCTTTTAACCTTCCTACTAGCTTTGTACGTGGTTGTTTCACTACCTTTACTGTGTGTTTGTCTTTACCAGTGAAAATTTTCCTTTTATAACATATGCGTTTCTAATTGTGTCCTTTTCTTTTTCACTTAGACAAGTCTCTTTAACATTTCTTGTAAAATTGGTTTGGTGGTGCTGAACTCTTTCAGCTTTTACTTGTCTGTAAAACTTTTGTTCTTTCCATTAAATCTGAGTGAAAGCCTTGCTGGGAAGAGTATTCTTGGTTGTAGGTTTTTCTTTTCCATTACTTTATTTATATTCTAAATTAATTTTTTTGGAGTATAGTTGATTTACAATGTTGTGTTAATTTATGCTGTACAGCCCAGTGAATCAGTTATACATACACATATATCCACTCTTTTTTAGGTTCTGTTCCTGTATAGGTCATTACAGAGTATTGAGTTCCCTATGCTGTACAATAGGTTCTTATTACTTATCTATTTTACTATAGTAGTGTATATATGTCAATCCCACTCTTCCCTTTCATCACTTTAAATATATTGTGCCATTTCCTTCTGGCCTTCAGAGTGTCTGCTGAAAAATCAGCTGATAGCCTTATAGGAGTTCCCTTGTATGTAACTTGTTGTTTTTCCCTTGCTGCTTTTAATATTCTATCTTTATCTTTAATTTTCACCATTTTAATTACAATATGTCTTGGCATTATCCTCTTTGGGTTGATCCTGTTTGGGACTCTCCATGCTTTTCCAGACCTGGATATCTGTTTCCTTTTAAAGGTTAAAGAAGTTTTCAGCTATTATGTTCTCCAATATATTTTCTCCCTCTTTCTCTCTCTCTCTTCTTCTGGGACCCCCTAAAATGAGAATGTTATTATGCTTTATGTTGTCTCAGAGGTTCTTAAATGGTTTTCATTTCTTTTTATTCTTTTTTATGCTCAGCTTCAGTGATTTCCACTACTCAGTCTTCCAGCTTGCTGATTTGTTTCTCTTTATCACCTAATCTACTGTTGATCCCTTCTAGTTTATTTTTAATTTCATTTATTGTATTCTTCATCTCTGTTTTGTTCTTTATATTTTTTGCTTGTTAAAAAATTCTAACTTCCCACTCTGTTCGTTTATTCCTCTCCTCAGTTCTTTAAATATATTCACATTCATTACCTAGAACTCAGATAGATTGCCTATCTCCACTTCTCTTAGTTTTTCTGTTTGGAACATATTCCTTTGTCCTCTCATTTGGCCTAATTTGCTATTTCTATTTCTATGTATTTGGTAAGTTGGTTATATTTCCTGACCTTGGAGAAGTGGCCTTTTGTAGGAGGTGTCTTCTGTGTCCCAGTGGTGGGCCCCTCTCTCTGCACCAGAGCTGTATATTATAGGGGTGTGCTCCATGTGGGCTGCATGGGTCCTTCTGTTGTAGCAGGCTGCCTACTGCGGGCAGTCTGGCATGTGTGGATGACACACCACTTGGTTGGTTGCCAGGCCCTGCCTTGTGTGGAGGCTGCCTACAGCTGCTTGATGAGGTTGGGTCCTGGGGAGGTTGAAAATCTTTGCTGCTAGTCTTGTGGTTTTTTTCCATCAATAGTTTCTCTGTAAACGGTTGTAATTTTGGTGTGCCCATGGGAGGAGGTAACCTCTGGGTCTTCCTATTCTGCATTATTGACTACTCTTAGGTTGCAATTTCAAATGTATGGTTTGGTTTGGCTTCCTTGAGGTGACCTGTGAGCAACAACTTGAAGGAGATCCAGCAGAGATATTTAGTGATTACAGAATATTGTGCTTCCCTATGTTTCCCAGCCCCCTGCAATTAGGCAGGGCCCTGGGACTAGTTTTGATCAATGGACTGTATTTGGGAATGATTTAGGCAGAAATACTTGAGAGTTGGTAAATGACGCCCTCTTTTCTTCCCTGCTGTGGCAACTGCAGAAGCCTCAAATGACGATAGCAGAGCCCTAAGATGGAAGCAGCCCCAACTATTTGGCTACCACTTGAAAGAATGCCATATTTATGAACAGTCTACATAGGAATTTTATGTGTTTAAACCACTGAGATTTTGAGGTTTGTTTGTAATTGCAGTCTAGCCAACTGTCACGAATTCAGGAGGTGAGGGAGTTAGCCATATATATATCTCAGGGAGGGGCATTTTAGGTAGAGGGGAACAGCCAGAGTCAAGGCCTCAAGGCAGGAGAATGCCTGGATGGTCTAGTGGTTTACACACAAGTTTATGAAGCATTGGTTCAGTAGCAGAAGATTGGAAAGAAACTAAATGTTGTTTGCTAGGGGATTTTGAAGACATTATGGCACATCCACTCAAGGAAATACTAGACAGCTAATATTATAATGTAGCTGTGTAATTAACTAACATTATAATTTGTAACTAATAGTAAAAATAATTAGGTGGCCCTTTATGCAATGATATGTAAAGATCTCCAAGCTATGTTATTAAGTAAAAAAAAAATGTAAGACTAGAATGGTATAAATAACATATTATAGTTTAAAACAAATGCCCTATTTATTAAAAAAATATGGGTGTACACATCTGTATGTAATTGTTTAAGAGCAAGGTTTTGAATGTTAGAAACTTACCTCCTAGGAAATAATAAGATGTGTCACATGCAAGGAGTGGAAGAGTGTCAAGGTTCTCAGCTGGGGACGATTTTGCCTCCCTCGGATCTGAAGACTCTTTTGGTTATTGTGACTAGAAAGGAGATGCTACTGCATTTAGTGAGTTGTAGCCAGGAATGTTGCTAACGTCTTACAATGCACAAGGACATCCCCCATAACAAAGAATTATCTACCCCCCAAAATCTATGGTGCTGAGGTTGTGTAACCTTGGTTTAGCAGGCTTTGAGTAAAAGATTTCAAGTGGGCTACTCTGAAATGGTGAAATATACTAGTGTGTATTAGCAGTACTTTAAAGTGTCTATTTTTATATGCAGCATATCAGCTAAGTTCTTCACAGGCCCAGATGCTGGGCAAAGAACAATTGAACAAGAAATTCTCATTAGTTTCTTTTAACCAAATCCTTTTTTTTTTCTTTTTGCTGGTTGGAAGGAAAAAAAATGCGTTTCTATTTTCTACCAAAAGCTCCATCTGTATTTAAATGTACTCTTATGGTTATAACAAATAATGTGCTTCAACAAATGGAAAAAGTGTCGTAAATGGCAACAGATGTAGCTTAGTGCTGACTTTAGATGGTGGCAAGGCTTTCTATAGGACAAGTGACGCTCTGTCCTTCCCACTCAGAGCCATCAAACACAGGACTTACAAATTAGAAAGTAATGGCCATTGCTCTGCTAGTTATGATCAACCAGAAAAACAGGCTTTGGCTTATTGAATCTATTATTGAGCCCTAATTAGCTGTGGTGTTTGGACATTCTGAGGCCTACGGTAAGATAAATAATATTTATGGTTTCTTCAATGTATCAAATCATTGTTTATGAAATGCAGTGTAGGATAAAATACTCGCCTCTCTCAGAGTTTAGACCACAGAGTGACCAAGAACTCATTCTGGGGCTGCGATTGGAGCACTGGAGTCCAGCGTGGGTAATCTTCATGTAGACACTCTAACCACACATGTCAGAGTGCTCAGCAGCGTCTCGGGCGCACTCAGACTCCTCGACGGGTCCTTAACCAATGCCCTTAACATCGCCACGTGAGCTTTGGGTGGAACTGAGGAAGGACAGCATTAAATACGCTGACTAATCTGAAAATGAAGGGTGGGGGAATCAAAAACAAGTTCAATTGGGTTCAAAAAATTTCTGAGAATGTCAGCATTTTCCATTTGGGGGAAAAAAGATGTCTTTAAAAACTTTTCTGTAGGAGAACTTGCTAAACTCTCATTAGTGCATATATTGATGTGAACTGAAATAGGGTAGAAAAAAAGTAAACAAAAAAGCAAAGTCTCAAAAACCTCAAATAAAATACCAGGATAACTTCACGAAGACAAATAGATCTCAGTTTCCTTATCCATAAAACAGGGAGAAAAAAATATAAAATTCTTGGAACCAGATGAGTTTCAGAGTTCAGGATATTTAATATTCTATAAAAGTAATAAGATAAACATGCATGCGTGCTCAGTCCCTCAGTTGTGTCTGACTCTTTGCAATGCTATGGACTGGTCCACCAGGCTCCTCTGTCCATGGGATTCTCCAGACAAGAATGTTGGAATGGGTTGCCATTTCTTCCTCCAGGGGATCTTCTCTACCCAGGATCCAACTCGCATCTCCTGCGTCTCCCGCATTGGCAGGTGGGTTCTTTACCACTGCACTACCTGGGAAGCCCAAAGTAAACATACCTTTCACTATATGGAACGTTGAGAAGGTCTGTGGAACTATTCCTTCATGAAATGTGTTAATATTTCTGTAATGAAATATGTACCAAATGGGTTGAAGAGTATAAGCTGCCTCCCATTAGGTTATGTCAGTTTTTGCTGCTCAGTCAGTTTGCTCTAGACTTAGAAAACACTTTGAGTGTTCAGAACTTTTTAATTTATGAACTACAAATGAAGTGTAATAAAAATAAAAGGTTGTAATGGGCAAACTGTGTATAAACTATGTATAGTGCTAGGGTACAGTAAGCATGCAGTAACAGTGGCTATTTTTAATTATTAGATTGAGTTGTATGAAATTTTTTTATAAGTAAAAGACAGTCAGATACTTTAATTATAATATTATGTCACCATTCACCATTGGAAGTCTTTGAGTTGATATCGATTTGGCTCTATTACTATTCCATTTTTTTTCTTTCCTTCCTTTCTGTACCTTTTCCTTCCCACGACCCCTCACTCTCACCTTAAAATCCTTGCACGTTAAAAGTGATGTGAGTGGTCACCTTTGGTTGAGTTACTAAACAGGCTCTTTAAGCTTCATCTACTTATATAGGGGTAGAAGGCCTTTGCTTAAAGAAGATAAAAACTAAAACAAAAATAGTAAAGCAAGCAGCAGGCATTTTACTTGTCTTAGATTTCCATGCCCTTCTTTCTAAGCACACCCTAAGTGTTCTAACCACAGTGATTCTGATGACCAGAGTTTCCAGAGAAACCTGGGACTGAGCTGAGTCAGAAGGATTTGAGTTGGGTCAGCACAGAGTCTAGGCCAAAGTCATGGTGAGCTGGTGTGAAAAAACAAAGAAACAAAAAAACCCCCAGACAGATAAACAGACAAAAACAATCTAAAGCACAAAGCAGCCGGCTGCCAACCACTTCAGAATTGTACCAAAGTGGCCTGCTGTTCGTAAGTCTGTTTCTCTGCATTCCTTTCTAACTGTAGACCTCTGCCACTCAAATCACTCTCAATTTTAGATAACTTTGTGGACCATCCATGGGGGCAGAAAAGTCAGAAAACTCATGCATTACATTGTGTTTACAAGTTTATTTCCAAGGCTGATTATTTATTTGTTTGATTAAGAATTTCTCCTGGTGGCTCATGGGTAAAAAATGTGCCTACAATGCAGGAGATGTGGGTTCAATCCCTGAGGTGGGAAGATCCCCTGGAGGAAGAAATGGCAATCCACTGCTGTATTCTTTCCTGGAAAATTCCATGGACAGAGGAGCCTGGCAGGCTACAGTCCGTGGGATCCCAAAGAGTCAGACATGACTGGCCACCCACACGTAAGAGAACCTTAGTAGTTGAAAGATTCTTTTATTTTACTAATTTGTAAATACTCCTGATTTTTATGGTAGGAATGAATCTAGGCTTGTCAGATATTTTTGTGGTAATTCCTCTAATGAAGATCTTAATTAACCAAGTAATTTATGATGAATATAAAGGCATCTTAATTAACTGAATTATTTTTGGTGAGTAACCTCACCCATAGAGCAACGTGGGACCTTCCAAATTGCTTTGGCTAGACTGGGATGTGCCCTTCCCTGGGCTTCTCAAGATAGCCCTGTTTCCTGTGACTTCCACTGATTGTAAGCCTCCTTGCTATCCAGTGCATTCTCATAAGAAATTCCATCCTAATTTGAAGTAAACTGACCACTCTACACTTTCCATCTTAAAAAAATCCAATGAGCTCTTTTGGTTTATTCCAAAGGCTACTTTTTTTCTATAAAAAACAATTTTATTTCTCCCAGAAAAATTGATGCATAGAAAAATAAAAAACTCAATTAAGTGCAAAGCAGAAAATAAAAATTACTGGTAATCCCCCCACCTTGGATAATCATTATTAAATTTTGATGTATATCTATGTAGCACTCTCTTTACAGAAGTGGGAGTACCTTGTTATGCAATTTTGTGAGTTCTTTTTGCTTAATTGTTGTAAATACCTTTTCCATTTATCTCAACAAATTTAATGATTAAACTATATTTCTATTGTGTGTATAATTAATCACCAGTTTTGGACATTTTGGTTGCTTATGTTTTTCACCACTATAAGTACTTCTGTGATAAATAACTTTGTAGCTAAATGTTTGCACACATGTGTGATTATCTCTCAGGTAAAGTTTAAGAACTGAAGTTATTGGATCAAAGTGTAAGCACAGTTTTGAGGAGTTTGATTCTTAGGGACGAATTACCTTCCAGAAAATTTGTGTGAATTTACATATCAATCCAACAGTCTCTGACAGTGAGTCTCTCTTTTCTGTGGCTTCTCTCTGGGAGTTTTTCATTGCTTCTGCCTCAAAATTGCTTGTCTTAAGTTTGTCATTGCTGGCTCTGGCCATTTTGTCTCAGAATACTGCCTCAATCTCCCCTTTCATTTTCTGCCACCGAATCTCCCTCGATTGAATTGTCTATTGAGCAGTAGAGGAGAAGAAAAGTGAACCCAATGTGTTTTTTGTTTGTTTCTTTGCATCCTATCCAGCCTATGGGAGGCAGCAGTAGCAGCAAATTAAATTCAAGCCTTGCAAGATTTGGTTTCTACTGGGAAATGAAAGACCCACGAAGTTCAAGGAGCCCATTAGTGGCAAGAAAATTAAGAGCATAAACCCAAAAAATGCCCACAACTCGCTGCTTGGTATTACACGGATGCTTATAGTTCATGTAATCTCTCGTTGCTCAAGTGTGTTTAAAGGCAATAACAACTCCGATTCTATCCCTAATATAGTCACCAGGGAAGCCCTGGGATATACTAGCTGGGGTCAGCTGCCTGTGGCCCTAGTCAACAATCAAAGACGGTTATGACAAATCCTCTCTGAGACAGTAACAGAGGGGAATAGAAACATCAATGCTGCTTTTTATTCTGTAGCTAATCTTAAGTGTTTTGGGGGAACAGGGACTGAGACTCCTGTTTATGGGCTGTGAGACTCTTTCTGTGCTCTTGGTGATCAAAAGGGCATTTGGGGAATTTTGCTGTTTGTTGGCAATTCTTACTGGCAAAGGCAAAGGCAGACAAAGGCAGGCTAAAGGGATAGTTCTTTTTACTGCCTGTTTGTCTCTATTGCAGGAACTTAAGAAAACTTTGAGAAGTTTTAGGCTACCTATTAAAATATGTATATTGGCTTTTGTGGATTACCTTTTTTAGCTATATATGTTCTCCCTGACCAACTCAGTCCATGCTGTTGAGAATAAACTACATTTTTCATACAATTATTGGTTCACTCACTCTTTCCTTGGGCAAAAGACTTGAGGAAAAAAAGGGTTGGAGAGATTGCTATTTGATTAAGTAAAAAGACATGAATCCTACTCTTATATGTGACAGAAAGATCAGAACCTCGCCCAGTATTCCCAAGAGGGTTTTTTGTGGGGATGGAAGCATGGGGACTCAACCCTGTCTTTCACTTAACTCCATGGTCTCTCCTACTTCATGAGGAACATTCTTATGTTTGCATGGCCTTCCTCCATACTGCATATCACCTCTTTTCCTTTATTTGCCCCAAACACAACTAATATAAGACTGTGGCATGAAGTAGATTTTTCTGAGGATTTGGGGGGTGGGTAATGCAGGATATTTACAGTGGAGTTTGCTGAACTGCATGGTCTGGGGGTAGACTCCCCATAAGACTGTCCTCACTTCTGACACCAACTACAAGTTCAGGGGATTCCCCAAGATACCCTCAGGTTGGATAATTTTCTAGAAGGAATCACAGTGTTACTGAGCCAAACACGAGTCCGCTCACCCATGTACAAAAAGCCAGTCTGCTGACACTGACATTGGTGATAAAGGAAAATGCAGCTTTATTGTAAGGCACCATACAAGGAGAACAGGTGGCTCATGCTCAAAACCCCTGAACTCCTCGAAGGGTTTTAGCAAACCATTTGTAAAGGCCAGGTAAGGGAGGAGGGGATTATTGGAATGTAATCAGATCGTGTACAATTCTCTAGTTAGTTGATGGTGAGGTAACAGGGCTATGTCCAGCGGTTAACATCAGTCTTTAGGCTTAGGAGGTCTGGGGACTGTGTGCTTATTGATTGTTATCGAGCAGTTAGCATCTTCCATTTGGTGGGGGGTGGTTTCACATCTATAAGACAACTCAGGAAATGTGTATTTGATACTATTATCCAAGTACTTTAGAGAGGGGCTATGGCAGAGGATACAGGGCAGAGGTCTGTTCCAGGAAAGCCCCATAGGGTCCTGCTTGGTTACAACAGAACTTATTGAAAGGAGAGATATACATGTTAATATCATCCAAGGGAAGAGACATATAGGGAAGAGTCCAGGAGGGGCCCCAAAGTCATGCTTCCAATTGCCTTTTCTCTGTTGACTCATAATGCTGTTACCTGCTCTTGAAACTGTGTGACATATGCAGAGTATTGCCCACTGAGGAAGCTCGCTGAAGCCTTGGTGTCCAGACTTTTTATAGGCACTATTCACACACTGCTTGTGTGACTGACATTTAGTCTCCAGACTTTCAGGCTCTTGGAGTTTCAGGCTAATACCTATAGTCTCCAGTTTCTTTGGACCTGGAAATTTATATAACATTTCTCAAAGCCTCCATTATAAATCACATTGTTAGACCATTCAGTGACCAAAGTCCCCTGAATGAGAAAATACCCCTCAAAGATCTTCCTATCAGGTAAAACACTCTAGGGACCTACAGAGAGTAGGTAGGACCTACGGACCTACAGAGAGTAGGTAGGACCTACAGATCTACCTCCTAGTAGCCAAGGGACAAGAGCCAGATCTCTCTTTGAGTAAGATTAATTCATTACCACACAATTATATTAATTAGACATTTCTGGAAACTTATTGGTTAATCTTAAATCTCACTAACTGGGGCCACACTCCCTTATTTTTTCTCTCTCTTTTTTGTTTTAATCTTTTTTTTTTTAAAATTATGGTTGATTTACAATGTTGTGCCAATATCTGATGTACAACAAAGTGACTCAGTTATACACATACAGACATCCTTTTTTATATTATTTCCCATTATGGTTTGTCACAGGATATTATGTATAGTTCCCTGTGCTCTACACTGTTATTATTGCTTAGTCGTTAAGTTGTGTCCAACTCTTTGTGACCCCCATGGACTGTAGCCCACCAGGCTCCTCTCTCCATGGGATTTCCCAGACAAGAATACGGGAGTGAATTCCCATTTCCTTCTCCAGGGGATCTTCCTGACACATGGATCGAACCTTGCTATACCTTGTTGTTTATCCATTGTAAATGTAATAGTTTGTATCTACCAACTCTAAACTCCAAGTCTATCCCTCTCCCTCCTCCTGACCCCTCAGACAACCACAAGTCTGTTCTCTACATCTGTGAGTCTGTTTCTGTTTTCTAGATAGGTTCATTTGTGTGATATTTTAGATTCCACATATAAGTGATGTCATATTTGTCTTTCTCTGACTGACTTCACTTAATATAATTTCTAGTTGCATCTATGGTACTGAAAATGGCATTATTTTATTCTTTCTCAAGAAAATTAGAGATATAAAGGGAACATTTCATGTAAAGATGGGCACAATAAAGGACAGAAATGGTATGGACCTAACAGAAGCAGAAGATATTAAGAAAAGGTGGCAAGAATACAGAAAACAACTTTTTTTTGTGAAAAGATCTTCACAACCCAGATAATCATGATGGCATGATCACTCACCTAGAGCCAGATATCCTGGAATGCAAAGTCAAGTGGGCCTTAGAAAGCATCACTATGAACAAAGCTAGTGGAGGTGATGGAATTCCAGTTGAGCTTTTTCAAATCCTTAAAGATGATGCTGTGAAAGTGCTGCACTCAATATGCCAGCAAATTTGGAAAACTCAGCAGTGGCCACAGGACTGGAAAAGGTCAGTTTTCATTCCAATCCCAAAGAAAGGCAATGCCAAAGAATGTTCAAACTATCGCACAAACGTACTCATGTCACACACTAGCAAAGTAATGCTCAAAATTCTCCAAGCCAGGCTTCAACAGTATGTGAACTGTAAACTTCCAGTTGTTTAAGCTGGATTTAGAAAAGGCAGAGGAACCAGAGATCAAATTGCCAACATCTGTTGGATCACTGAAAAAGCAAGATAATTTGAGAAAAAATCTACTTCTGCTTTATTGACTATGCCAAGGCCTTTGACTGTGTTGATCACAGCAAATTGTGGAAAATTCTGAAAGAGATGGGGATACCAGACCATCTTACCTACCTCCTGAGAAATTTGTGTGCAGGTCAGGAAGCAACAGTTAGAACTGGATGTGGAACAACAGACTGGTTCCAAATAGGGAAAGGAGTATGTCAAGGTTGTATATTGTCATCCTGCTTATTTAACATATACAGAGTACATCCTGAGAAATGCTGGGCTGGATGAAGCACAAGCTGGAATCAAGATTGCCCGAGAAATATCAATAACCTCAGATATGCAGATGACACCACCCTTATGGCAGAAAGCAAAGAAGAACTAAAGAGCCTCTTGATGAAATTGAAAGAGGAGAGTGATAAAGTTGGCTTAAAACTCAACATTCAGAAAACTAAGATTATGGCATCTGGTCCCATCACTTCATGGCAAATAGATGGGGAAACAGCTGAAACAGTGAGAGACTTTATCTTTTTGGACTCCAGAATCACTGTGGATGGTGACTGCAGCCATGAAATTAAAAGACGCTTACTCCTTGGAAGGAAAATCATGACCAACCTAGATAGCATATTAAAAAGCAGAGACATTACTTTGTCAGCAAAGGTCCATCTAGTCAAAGCTCCGGTTTTTTCAGTAGTCATGTATGGATGTGAGAGTTGGACTATAAAGAAAGCTGAGTGCCGAGGGATTGAGGCTTTTGAACTGATGTTGGAGAAGACGCTTGAGAGTCCCTTGGACTGCAAGGAGATCCAACCAGTCAGTCCTAAAGGAAATCAGTCCTGAATATTCATTGGAAGGATTGATGCTAGAGCTGAGACTCTAATACTTTGGCCACCTGATGAAAAGAACTGACTCATTGGAAAAGACCCTGATGCTGGTCAAGATTGAAGGCGGGAGGAGAAGGGGATGACAGAGGCTGAGATGGTTGGATGGCATCACTGACTCAATGGACATGAATTTGAGTAAACTCTGGGAGTTGGTGATGGACAGGGAATCCTGGCGTGCTGTGGTCCATGGGGTCGCAAAGAGTCGTACATGAGTAAGTGACTGAACTGAACTGAACGGACTGATGGCTGAGTAATATTCCATTGTATATAAGTGCTGTATCTTCTTGTTCATTCATTTGTCAATGGACATTTAGGTTGTTTCCATGTTTTGGTTATTGTAAACAGTGCTGCTGTGAACATAGGGGTGCATGTATTTTTCTGAATTATAGTTTTGTCTGTATATTCTCAGAAGTGGGATTGCTGGATCATATGTTAATTCCATTTTTAGTTTTCTGAGAGATCTCCATACTGTTTTTCCATAGTAGCTGTAACCAACTTACATTCCCACCAGCAATGTAGGCGGATTCCCTTTTCTCCATACTCATTCCAGCATTTATTGTTTGTAGACTTTTTGTTGATGACCATTCTGATTGGTATGAGGTTATACCTCATTGTAATTTTGATTTTCAATTCTCTAATAGTTAATGATGTTGAGCATCTTTTCATATGCTTTTTGGCCATCTGTATGTCTTCTTTGGGGAAGTGTCTATCTAGATATTCTGCCCATTTTTTGATTGAATTGTTTGTTTTTTGATACTGAGCTTCATGAACTGTGTATTTTTAAATTATAAAAGTAATGCAAGAGTATATGTTTATTGTAAAAAAATACATTTTTCCCTCCTTCTAATCCTCCACTTAGAATTATGGTTCTAATTCTACTCCTTGTGTCATCCCCTTGGACATGCTCCCTTGTTCTTCTGGATCCCTCAAAGGAACTCTAGTACTACCCACAGCTGAAAGGATTGAAAGGAAAGATAGACACCCCATCACAGAATATTTGAAGTGGTTACTCACTAGGCCTGTTTATGCATATTAAAATTCTCTGAGTTGTTATAGCAGCTGTTGCAACTGAAAATAATTCAGCAACTAGCATCATTTTCTGTGTAGTTTATGGGCTCAGGAACGGTCCAGAAGCGCTGGTATTTGAGTTACCGTTAGTCTGCCCAGCCCATCCCCACATGTCACAGGCTGGTAATTTGATCTACAGCTCCCTTGAAGTGAGTTTGCATTAAACACAGAAAGCTCTTTTTTTTTTTCTCCTTTTTTTTTGCCAAACATTAAACGGACTTTTATGTGTGTCCTTTTTTCCCCTTGCAAAATCATGATTTGATTCAACAAAAATATTACACACCTTCCTGAGGGTTTCGTGTCCTTTTCCCACAGCTGCACATTTTCTGCAGCTGCCTGCCCTCTGCCACCAAAAGGCCTGAGTACCTAAGATGGGGAGAGACTGGCTTTGAATACAGCTGTTCCTAAGAAAACACAGACAGCAGTGAGAAAAATTATCTTCCAGTGACCTTTCCTTTCAAGATTCAGAAAATCGGCTGCTTCTCAGTGCTCTTATCATTGCTGCGAAGTTTTGATTTTTCCAGTCTCCAGTGGTGGTTTTCCAGGCAAATGAGAGCCGAAGCTGAAAGAGCCTCCTGTGTTTGGAGAACTGAAGAAGACAGCCTCAGGATGGAAGCAGTCCCACCTGGCCTCTCCTGACCACCTTCGGGCAGCCAGGGCCAGGGACGTGTCTGATGATGGAGACATTTGGAGTTGTTTCAGCAGTGGCAGCTGGCACTTGTTCATTCCATCTGCTGATATGCAGATTGTGGTGGGTGGGGCGAAGGCGGGTGACGCCACTGACTCACCACCTTGCAACAGGTAGCCTGCTTTCCAGCTACTTTGCATGATATCCAGACTTCCTGGCAGGAATGTTGATGGTTCACAGAGCCTGAGGTGGCACCTCTGAGTTCAATAGCGTCCAGTTTTTAATGATACCCTAACCAGCGATTGAAATGCCTAAGATAATAGTAGCCACAGTGATGTGCTATTTTGGGTTACTGAAAACTGAAATTCATTTTTTTCCTTTTTAGCTGAAGACAGACAGTTTAGTAACTTTTATAGCAGTAATGTGAGGAGTCTTGTCTATCTAACCAGCCAGCTAGTCGTACTACAAGGAAAGATTAAATATCTGTCTTCAGAGTCACTGAGTTCTTATAACATTTTAAGTTAGAAATCCAATACTTTCTTCCCCAGAGACATGTAAACTTATTTGGTCCAAGTTCGGAGATGCCAGAAGTCATTGCGGTTTAGATGATACCTGTTTATGATTGACACAAATAAACAGACACAAGTGTACAGAATCTTGAGTTGTGGGATCTTGCTGTCTGTCTGAAAGGCCATTGCATAAATCAGAAATTTGTTCTTGTCTGGGGCACCCAAGGGGAAGGAAGTGGGGGGTTTAGATTAGGATGGATGAATTGAAGGGTTTAAGCCACATTGCGCACTATACCCCAGTACACAAAAGTACCTACTTTTTGATTTTTCAGAACAGAAATTGATTATGAAGAAGGTGAGGGAGAAAAGAGGAAAGAAAGAAAAAAATCAACTCAGAAAACCAACCAAAAAAAAACCCCCATCCATATATATATATATACGTATATATTTTCCATTCAGTACTTTAATAGTATTTTGAGCATTTGCCTCTACTACCTGGTAGGCAGAGCTCACTCCAGAGTAAAGGGTCTCTTCCTGGTAGGACCCATTTATAGCTCCCAAGGCCACTGGCATTGTTCCAGTGTAATCCCCTTGCCAGCTCTGTGCGGGGACATTTTCCCTATAGCCCTGCAGTCCCTGTCTTTCTTGTTGACAGAATGGTTCTTGTGCCTGCATTTTGTGCCTCTCAGGGTGCAAGAGGAAGATGTATAGATTCAACCCATCTCTGCATCACTGCAGCCCACCACACCCACTCATTTCATGGACCCAAGAGGCCATCCCAAGAGAGTGCATCAAACTGTCCACTTGGTCCAACCAGATATTTGATTAAAATATTAATTTTGTGATCATGTCAATGAAAGTGTGTGAGACTTTGTGAGTGATGTGTGAAAGTCACTCAGTTGTGTCCGACTCTTTCACATATTAACTGGGTCCTAACTGTGGAACAGACAAGTCTTTGGCTTTGAATTCAACTCTGCAAGATGATGTCCCCCAGGAAGGTTTGCTTGTGCCTTGACTCTTGACAGCCAACAACTGAGGGTAGGTTTTTCTGAAACTCTCCATGGACAGAGCTTGGAAGTCAGGCTCAGTGATCCTGGCCTTGCTCATGCCCTTACCAAAAAGGAGAAGACAGGTTAGAGGCTCTTCTAAACTCTTAATGAATTTTGGGATGAAATATTTATTTAAAAGGTTAAAAAGCCTTTATAAGGGAGGAATTTCTGGTCTTCCTGTGGAAGATGACCAAATACTTATTAAAATATTCCCACTTCTGGTAAGTTAATCAGTCCTCCCAAATGTATAACAGGCCTTCCATGATCAAAATCTGGATCCAAAATTGCGCATTAGAACAATTTTATCTACAGAAAGAACTCACCTACGTCTAATGGCAAGGTCATAACCATATACACAAGCAGACTGCCACAGATGTAGGAAACAAGCTTATGATTACCAAGAGGGAGGGAGTAAGTGTGGGATGAGTTAGGAGATTGGGACTGACATATAGACATAGCACAGGGAACACAGTGTTCTGTGGTGACCTAAATTCGAAAGAAATATAAAAAGGAGTGGAGACCTGTATATGCATAAGGGCTTCCCAAGTGATGCAGTAGGAAAGAATTGGCCTGCCAATGTGGAAGATGCAAGAAACTCAGGTTCAATCCCTGGGTCAAGAAGATACCCTGGAGGAGAAAATGGCAACCCACTCTAGTATTCTTGCCTGAAAAATCCCATGGACAAAGGAGTTTGGCAGGCTGATGTCCATGGGGTCACAAACAGTTGGCTCCAACTGAGTGGCTGTGCATGCGCGTGTGTGTATAACGCATTCACTTCACTGCAGCAGAAACTAACACAGCATTGTAAAGCAACTATATTCCAGTAAAAATAATTAAAAAATGAAATGCACGTGACAATTAGATAATAAAAGAGAAAAAAGTACAGTTGGGTAATAAAAGAAGAAAAAAATATGGAGCAAACTGCACAGCCCCAGTTGGCAGTTTGCTGTGGGAAGGCATAGCCTCCAATTCAGACTCTATAGTATGCAGTCAGGTAATTCAATGACAATAATAATTTTATTAATAGCTGAAGCTTAAGGGAAGTTTATAGCTTTAAAACAGGAAATGGAAAACAATAAGTAAGAAACTATAAAATAAATTGAACACACAGCTTTCTGTTACATTTTATACCCAGTGGTACATAGCATTTACTTTAGGAAATGACAGGCTTATTTAGAAGTTCGGCAACTTCTAGAGTCTCTCTCTCTCTCTCTCTTTTTTTTATTGAACTGTAAGTGGTAGCACTGTTGGATACACTTAAGGCTTATTTTAAAAATTTTTTTGAGTTTCTAATTAGGGAGTGTTAGTATGTGTCTAAGTTTTTTTTCCCCCTTTAATATTTACATGCCATGTTATGGCAAAATAAATCTTTATTGTGAATTTGAATCTGAGTATTATTAGCCACATTTTATTAAATGGTTATAGTGAGCCAGGCCCTGTATTAAATACTACAGTGCTTTAGCTTATTTAATTAATTTAACATTATGGTGTGGGTACAATTATTACTTGGATTTTACAGATGAGGAAACTGAGGATCAGAAAAGTTAAGCAGCTTGCCTAGGACACAGCTACTAGCAAGAATTGTACTGGAAACTCAGATCTGCCTGTTCCCAGAGCCCGAGATCTCAATCTATTTTTCTCTTAGTCTATATCATGATTTTCACAGTCTGAAATTTGGGAACACTTGGGGAGCCATGGGACAATGTTTAAGAAATATTTAAGGGTGCTGTATCCACTGCAGTTCCAATATTAAATCATAATTTCTTTTAAATAAAATTTCTTTAAAATAAATGAAAGAGGATTGTCTGACTAATAAACTAACAAACTGATAAACTCCAAACTAGCTGAAATTGTCATGTGCTATTTCTCCACCTCCTTTCTCTGGGCTTCAAGGACTTTAAAAATGTCCTGCCTGCCCTCAAAATTAGAGAACTCTGAACTTCAGCATTGCCAGTGTGTGTGTGTGTGCGCTCTCTGAATGGTAAGGGTCAGGGTGTAGGGGGAAGATGATAAGAATTGTAGTCTAAAGAAAATCAGGGAATCCCAGTGACCCATTTCCTTAGAGTCTCAGTATTCTTGCTTTTAATGGAAATGATATCAATACCTATGAAATCAGAGTGTTGTTAGCATTAAATTAAACAATGCATGTGAGTGAAATTTATGGGTTACTTATTTTAGATGTGGTGAAGGTCTCCTTCCCTATTTGACAATGTGTAGGCTGGTACTTTACCATCATCTGTTTCTAAGACCTGTTAAAATCATTTTTTTCTTGGAGTGCTCTATTTGTCAGGATCTTGGCAGGAAACAGATGGTGCATTCATGCTGGGAAGAGTTTAATAAAAGGACTGTTTACAAAGGTGTGTGCTGGATTTAGAAAAAGCACCAAGGGACGAGGGACCTCTTGGTACCCTAGTGGGGTACCATTACCTATGCTAGGTTTGAAGAGGCAAGCAGAGGGAGTGTTTATCAGAGCCTGGAGATTCTGGAGAAAGCCACTTGGCAAGAACTGCGGCCTTTGGTGGAAGGATACAGTCAAGCCACAGAAACCTACCAGGGAGAGATCTTGGGAAAAAAATTTCCTGACCTCACATTTTTCCCTTGCTTTGATCTCTTGCAGGTACTCACACTGGCAGAATCCAAATGGAAGCTGGAGAGGAAGGGAGCTCTTGATGTGTTCCACACAGGTTGGCCCCCAGGGCAGAGAGCAGGTGGAGAAGAGTGGAAGTGGATCTGGGTAAGCAGAAGGTATGGAGTACGGCCTCATGGTTTTTCAAACATGTTAATCAATAATCTCTATCCCTTCGGTCAGATTTGGTTGAATCATTGGTGATGCAAAAATTACATTGTCTGCCTCCCCTTCCGTATTTTGTCCACATTTAGAAATGTTTACTCTTCACTTACAAGCTGTCTTGTGTTCTTTCATTCCTCTAAATCTTCTTGTGAAAAAATTAACACAAGAAGTTAATTCCCACACTTAAATATCTTATGCCTAATTATTGTTTGGGCAGTATGTAATATCAGTTTGGGCAGTATGTAATATCAGTATCAAATACATACTGATTTTGACTCCTGGGATAGCTAAGTTGCTACCAGACTGACCTCATATGAAAAATGCAAGGAACTACCTGAAGGCCCTGGAACACTAATGCAAGGAGATTATGGAGGGTGGTTGGCATTTGATGAAAGGACAAAACAAGGAATTCCTTGCCTTATTTATTTTACCTTAAGAATTGGCTGTGGACAATGTCCGTAGGTTTTCTGACCTAAGGAACTAGGGGAAAGTGTTGAGAGAAGCTACAGATGTTGAAAAGTGTGGGGGGGGGGATCTCCAAAAGGAGAGAGCCAGAGAGGAGGAGAGCCCCAAATTTTGTGTAAAAACTTTCCCAATTCCTGGTTGATCCCTCAACCATGAATGTATGTGTCAGACTACAAGCAGCTCAGCAAAGGTCAGTGAACTCAACTCAAGATATGAGATATTGCCCAAGAAATAGAATACTTCTTTTTTTTTTGGCAGTACTGCCAAAACAAAAATATCACACTCTTTGGGAGATGTGTAATAGAATTCAGAGTTCTCATGTGCAGTCATCCACAGTGCCCAGGATCCCATCCAAAGTTGTGCTGTGCTTAGTCGCTCAGTCGTGTCTGACTCTTTGAGACCCCTTGGACTATAGCCCTCCAGGCTCCTCTGTCCATGGGATTTTCCAGGCAAGAATACTAGAGTGGGTTGCCACTTCCTTCTCCAGCCATCCATATTTGACACTTACAAAGAGCAAAAACGAAGTTCTTGACCTATTCTCTATTATATTGAGAAAATATAATCAATATAGATCAATCCTGAGGTGACTCAGATATTAAGATTATCATACATAGATTTTAAAGCAGCAGTTCTAACAATAACTCAGGGAAATTTTATACCTATAAGGGCTTGTATTAGAAAAGAAGAAAATTATAAACTAATGATCTAGGATATGAACTTCCTAGGTGGCACTAGTGGTAAAGAGCCTGCCTGCCAATACAGGAGATGTAAGAGCCCCTGGTTCGATCCCTGGGTTGGGAAAATCCCCTGCAGGAGGAAATGGCAACCCACTCCAGTATTCTTGTCTGGAGAATCCCCCTGGACAGAGAAGCCTAGTGGGCTACAGTCCATAGGGTTGCAAAGAGTCAGACATGATTGAAGTGACTTAGCACAAGGTACCTTAGAAATTTAGAAAGAGCAAATTAAATCCCCATTCAGTAAAAAGATGGAACTAATTAAGATAATAGCAATCAATGAAGCTACGTTGGTTACAGGAGATGCACTCTGAAGACAGATTAAAGTTGACTTTTGAAAAGATAAAGAAAACTGATAGACCCATAGCTAGACTGATTAAGAAAAAAGAACACAAATTACCAATATCAAGAATGAAAAAGAGAATGGAACTGAAGATCCCATGGAGATATAATAAGACAATACATAAACTACTCTCTTTCTTTGTGCTGCTGGGCTCTTGGAGGCCAAAGTGCCTTTCAGTAGTCAGAACTGTTAGTTCAGTGGGACTCTTGCTGTTTGTCTTCTGACAAGAATGTACTCTTCAAGGGCCAAAACCTTCAATTCTCAGAGTCCAGAATTTTGGGGAAGGGAAGGACATTTGAAGTGATATCTCTCTGGTTTCACCCCTTGGTTACATATTTGGAATACAGGAACATTTCAGAGCTTTTTGGTTGTGGATATTTGAGTACAGGAATCTTGTCATTGAGAATTCTACTTTGAAATCCCTTCCATAAATACGGATCCATCTTCCTCATCACTATGACCTGATGTCCATCTCTTTTTTCATGCTGCCATTTAACACACCTCAAAACAGACCCTTTGCTTAAATAGTTTATCTGCTTATTTCCCTGCCACTTCTGGAGGGGAGAAAGGGAGTAGAGTGGGAAGAAGAACTGGCTTTATGTGCACGAATATAGTTAATGCTCACTACATTGCTTGCTCCCCTGTATTTCCCAGTCATCTTTGCAGTTAGTCATGGGCCATGTGACTGGGCTGTGTCATTAGTTCTGCTCAATGGACTGGGGGTGGATTTTCTGAGGTGAAGCAGTTCAGAGCCAGTGTATCTCCTCCATGGTGCTCTTGCCTTGGTGTGGCAACTTTGGAGGCCACATGTTAGAGACTCTGCAGCAATGAGTTGAAAGAAGCCTACCGATGTGTATCAACTAAACCTTTATTGTGCTAAGCTTCTAAGATTCTGGTTTATTAGTTGTGAGTGCAAGTGCTAATTACCTTGATTAATAAATATACTCTCTCCACACCCACCAGTCAACATTTTAGGACCCTAACTGTAAATGTGTTTAATTCTCAGAAAAAGATTGGTCAGTCAAAACTTTATTTGCGGTTACATGCACTTAGCTTTATGGCAGGTGTTCCACCATTGAGTGCCCACTCTGGGTAGGTGGAACCCTCTTTCCTGTGGTTGTGGTTTGGCTTTTCTTGCCCAGATAGAGGTTCAGATATTTTAAAAGCATGCCAGGTCCAGCTTTATTCAGTTCTTACCAGGGCTTGGTGAAGGTTATAACCTGCCCAGATATGCAGAGAATGTGCCGTACTACACATTCAGGGTTCTTCTCTGGCCGACTCTATTTCCTTCTAAATTCCATTCCTTAACTGGAATGCCACCAGTTAATCTCTTAATGTATGTGCACACAGCAGATTTCTTACCGTGTGTTTTCTGTGTAGCCATGAGTGTTAATGCTGTCATAATAGCACCTCATTTAGTTATCTGAGTCTTGGGATTAATTTATGTGTGGTACCTACTGTGGTCTTTGGTTCTTTAGTTTCTATCTTATCAGTTTAGATGTCTTTCGCTTTGCATCCACCCTTTGTGGCTTCATCCTGACAACTCTTCTAATTTACTCTTTATCCTGTTATTAAATTAAAGTTAGCAACTCTATAATCAGACCAGTAGGATCCAGCAGCAGGCACAGATACTGGGTGATTTACAAGTGTGATTTTATGTCCAACTATGAAGTAGACTTTTTAAAATTCCCTCTTTGTAGATGAGGAAATGAAAGTTCAGTGAAGACTCAAGAGAAGTGTGATGCTCTTAGATACAATCTAGGTAGAGAAATAATATGGGTAGGAGAGAAGTTTTTACTAATAGCAATATTTATCTACTAAAAACAACTAAATCTTGCTAAGAGAAATTAGAGAGGACCTAAGAAAATGGGGATATATACTGAATTCCTGGAATGGGAGACTCAGTATTTTGAAGTTGTTAATTTTCCAGAAATTTATCTATATATTCAAAGCAGACTTGTTTTAAGTATAAATTAAAGAAGCTGATTCTAAAATTCATATAGAAATGCAAGAGACTCAGAATAGTCAAACAACTTTGAAAAAGAACAAAGTTCGAGGACTCACATTATCTAATTCCAAGACTTACTATAAAGCTACTATGATCTGGATAGAGTGGTAATGGTGTCAAGATGGACAAATGTGTCAAAGGATATAGTGGAAAAACAAATCCATGTGTATATGGTCCATTGATTTTTGATAAAGATGCAAAGGATTCAGTAGAGAAAGGGTAGCCTTTTCAACAATTGCTGCTGGAACAATTGGATATCCATGTGCAAAAAAAAAAAAAAACAACTTTGATCTGAATATTGCAACATATAAAGACCAAAAAAGTATCATAGACTTAAATGTAAAATCTAAAAGAGTAGAATTTCTGGAAGGAAACATCAAAGAAAGTCATAGTGATCTGCTGTTAGGCAAAAACTTCTTGAATTTCATATCAAAAGCATGATCCATGAAAGAAAAACATACAAATTGGACTTCACCAAAATTAAGAACCTCTACTTTTTACAAAAAGGAGTTAGGAGAATAAAAGTCTAGCTATTGGAAGAAAATATTTACGAATGACATATCTAATAAAAGATTTGCAAACAGAATACATAAAGTAGTAAGAGAAAAAGCAGTCCAATTAAAAATAGGTAAAAGATTTGAACAGATGCTTTACCAGAGAAAACATACAGATGGCAAATATCATATAATAAAAATGCTCAATATAAGATTTGTTATGAGCTAAACACACCAATTATTAATAGAATAAAGACTGACCATGGCAAGCTGAGGATGTGGAGCAACTGGGAACCTTCTTACACTGATGGTGGATATGTAAATTATGCAACCATTTTGAAAAATAGTTTGGCAGTTTCTTTAAAAGCTAAGATATACTTACCATATGACCAGCCATTTTACTCCTGGGAATTTACTGCAGAGAAATGAAAGTATTTGTCTATACAACCACTTGTACATGATTAATCATAGCAGCTTTATTATAAGAGTAAAACACAAAAGTCACCTCAAATGTCCATCAGTAGATGAATGGACAATTATGGTGTATCTATCTATACAGTGGAATGCTTAGCAATAGAAAGGAATGAACTATTGATACATGCAACATCATGAATGAGCTTAGAAGTAACAGATTAAAATGAGTCCATACTGTATAATTCTATTTGTATAAAAATCTGGAAAACTCAGACTGATCCACGGTCACAGAAAGCAGATAACGTAGTTACCTGGAAACATGGGACGTAGGGAGTCATGGGAGGGAAGGATCACCAAGGGGCTTCAGGAATCTCTTGGGGGTGATGGATACGTCCATTACCTTGATTGTGGGGACAGTTTCACAAGTGTATAATATGTCAAAACTCATCATATTGTACATCTTAAATATGTGCAGTAACTCAATTATACACCCATAAACATGTTAAGATAGCAATAACAATAGGGAATATTTATTGAGAGGCAGGAGGTGATAGATAGTGGAGAGATTGAGTTCTGGAGCCAGAATGCCTAAAGTACCAATTCTGGCTTTTCCACTTATTAGTTGTATGACTTTGGATGGGTCAACTCTGGACTTGTTTATCAGTATATACAATGGAGAAAGTTCCTGCCTAGTGTTGCTGTGAGCAGTGTTAGTTTATTAATGGAAAGCCCCTGTATTCCCTGGAATATAGGAAGTATTTAACAAAGGTCAAGAAATCTTGTGCTGGGCACTATGCTGGATGCTTTATAAGAATTATCTCATTTAAACTTCATAGTACTGTGAGACAAGTACCAACATTCTTATTTTTACAAGTGAGGAAACTGAGGTACCAAGAGGATGTATAACCTTGCATAGGAGGCAAGTAACAGAATCTGGCTTTGAATAAAAGCAGTCAAATTCTGCACATTTTTAATCCTATGAATAAGTTTTAACAGATGAGGCATTGACTCAGGTGCTAATAAGAAGGTTGTCCAGACACTGCCCCTGTTTTCTAGGATGTTATTATCTGAGACATGTAAAACTATTGAAGACCAGCATGTTTGGACAGCTTCCTGTGAGTTCTTCATGTAATTACTCTTGGCAACTGGCTCCATGCTTGCCAAACCTGTTTCTTTGTCCTAGGCACATGGTCAAACTGTTTCCTGGTCCTCCTGTGTCTGTCAAGGTCATGTGACTAGCTCTTGCCAATGAGATTTGAGCACCACTGATGGTGTCACTCCTAGGCGGAGGCAGGCAGGAATGCGTGGGCTTTTTCTATCTCCAGTCTCCCTATTGCCATCAACTAGCATGTGTTTAAGGTGCTAGAGCCACAACGTTGGGAGGAGCCTGATTTCTGAAAAAACAGCTGAAGCCATACTCTCACAGCTGAGCTGCAATGAACCACTTTCGCTGTGTTAAACCACTGACACAAAACCCTGTTGGCTTTTGCTGTGTATGTTCCCTGTTCCTTGGGGCTTCCCTCATGGGCATCAACTCTAGGTATTCCAAGACTCACTAGAAACTGAGTCATTCATGGCCCTCTAAGATGCATTAATTATCTTCCTCGGTTGTTTTAAAATCTTCCATTCACATCTTGAAAACCTATTTAAAGGGACAGGTTGCTGCCATCTGTTTTTCAACTGCCATTTTTACCCTTGCTCATTGGAAGGTCTGACTTCCACTCATTTGACCCACTTCCCCATCTGTGATGTGTCTTCTTTCATACTGTGTCCTGTTTGAACTATGACAGTTCGTGGTCTGCTGACAGTTTTCTGGTTCCTGGCCAATTACAGCTGGTTCATGACTCCATTAATCCCCTGGCACAAGAGGCTTCTCTCCGTTTTCTAAGGCTTCTGAATGAGAGGGAAGAAAAGGAACACCTACTTACCCTGGCTTGAGGACCATCTGTGGCAGCCCATGTGGCATTACTTTTATTATCTAATATGTTATTATTATTTAATTTAATAATTTAATATCACTTAATATGTTTCATTTCTTCCTTTTCTAGTTCTGGATTAGGAAAAAAAGAAGCCCAGAGACAATACCCTTTGTTCTGCTTGCATTTGGGAGGCTTTGGGAGAACTGTTTGGGAGAACAGCTGTTTGCAGAACTGGACAATGAGTACCTCGTGCCATTGTCATGGAGAAAGGGCTTGGTTCTGGGCATCTGGTTCTGTAAATCTGCTGTTTTTGGCAGAAGGTGATGACTTATCATAGCATTCCAGGGGTTATCTACAGAAGAACCATGGTTGGGAGATCTGATCTTCTGATCTGAAGACCTTCATTTTACTGATAAGAAAAAATGGGCATACTGGTGCCCATCTGAGAACCACTTACTACTGGTTGGTGGCACTGTAGGTACAGAAGCGAAAGTAAGAAGCATCTTGTTAAAATACATAAGCTAAAAGGATATATTGTACAGCAATATAGCTGATATTTTATAATAACTTTAAATGGAGTATAATCTATAAAAATTTTGAGTTACGTTGTACAGCTGATATTAATATAAATTATAAGTTGACCATACCTCAAAAATAAAGAAAAATGGAAAAAGGAAGCATTTAGAAACTTTTATAATAATTTGACAGAAGAATTTAAGTCGATTGACACTGATAATTTTAATAAAACTAGGCTTATATTATGTACATCTCTTTAAAAATTCACGTATTTTTAATTCACTTTATTTTTTATGATAAGGTTATTTTTATAACAATTTTAAATTTACAGAAATATTGAGAAGATAGTACAGAGGGTTTTCATATCCTCTGTCCAAATTTCCCCTATGTTTAATATATTACATTAGTATGGTACATTCATTACAATTAATGAACTCATATTGATATATAATTAACTAAAGTTCATATTTTATTTATATTTCCTCAGTTTTTAACCTAATATCCCTTTTCTATCCCAGGATCCCATCTAAGATCCCACATTACCTTTTGTTGTCATGTCTCCTTAAGCTCCTCTTGGTTGTGACAATTTCTCAGATGTTTGTTGGTTTTGATGAATTTGCCAGCTTTGGGGAGTAGTGGTCAGAAATTTCGTGGAGTGTCCTTCAATTGAGATTTGTCTGATACATTCTGATGATTCAACTGAGCATGTGGGTTTTGGGGAGGGAGACCCGAGAGGTGAAGGGCATTTTCATCACATCATATCAAGGCTACATATTATCAACATTACTTATTACTGTTTATGTTGATCTTGGTCATGTGGCTGAGGTGGTGCCTGTCAGTTTTCTCTGAAGTATCTTCCCACATCTCCCTTCCATGTGCTCTTTTGAAGGAAGTTACTATGTGCAGCCAACACTTAAGGAGTGGAGAGTTGTAATGTATTTTATTGTGCTTTATAAAAATATAGTTTGTGATATATATGAAATATATAGAGTGTGATATAAAAAATATAGTTGGTTTGTGATAGATTGAAAATGAAAAAGGTCTTTCACCACTGCTCATTTGAGAAGCACTGCTCTGAAAACCTGCTTAAGGGTACACAGAAGAACTGGAACTCAGCCCAAGACATGTTGGCTCCAATCCCAGCTCTTTTCATTCCCCAGAGCCTTACTTGCATATCCATCTTATTGTGAAGCCAAGAGACAAGCTGGTTGTGGAATACCAGAGACCGCTCCATGATATTTCCATGGCTCTTAAGAAAGGCTTCAAGTCTTGGTGAACTTTCTGGAATACTGGACTCACAGCGCCTTGAAATGTTAGCCTGTCTGAACTATCACTTTAAGTCATGCTCCATGGCAAACAGATACTGAGGTGGAGCTTTGTACTCAGGCTATTTATTATCAAAAGTGATGAGAATGGTACTGGGCAGAAGGAAAAGTTGAAGGGCAGTGCAGTCCAAACAAAGGCTCTTATCAGAGGCTGGACCTGGGGCTGCCACGCAGCGTGTGTTAGTTGCTCAGTCATGTCCAGCTCTTTGCAACCCATGGATTGTAGCCCGCCAGGCTCCTCTGTCCATGGGATTTTCCAGGCAAGAATATCAGAGTGGGTTGCCATTCCCTTCTCCGGGGGATCTTTCTTGTTCTGAATTTAGGGAGAGAGATCAGGCTTTGAATACTCCCACACTGACCAGGCGTTGAAGTCTGTCTTTGGGAAGGAGGTATAACCTCTGGCGAGGTGGCTCCCTTAGCCCAAGGGCTCAACCTAGAAAGGGACTTTGCTGTGCTATCAGCAGCCCGTACTTCTGGCAGTGGGGAAATGAGATAATGGAGAGATCTTGATGACCTCCCCCTTCTAGGACTTGTTACAGGTACCACTGTGTGTATGTGCTTAGCCGCTCAGTCATGCCCAACACTCTGTGACTCCATAGACTGTAGCCTGCCAGACTCCTCTGTCCATGGAATTTTCCAGGAAAGAATACTGGAGTGGGTTGCCATTTCCTACTACAGGGTGTCTTCCTGACCCAGAGATTGAACTTGCATCTCCTGTGTCTCCTGCATTGGCAGGTGGATTCTTTACCACTGTGCCGCCTGGAAAGCCCATAGATACCATATATTAAAACATTTTTTCTTTTGCCATTGTGTTGGGTCTAGAGTCTCAGAATCAGAAGGTTGTTTGCTACACTCCTCCTTGCATTGTTAACTGTCTCTAGTGCCTGAATGCAGTAATTGTACTTTGGGTATGGATGAGGTAATCCAGGAAGGGATTCTGGGAAGAGAGGCTGTGTGAGAAGGTTGGTGTGGGTGTGGACACAGTGCAGAGGATTTGTATTTGTGCAATCTGCCTGCTTCTGTGATTCATCTGGGTCTGTGCACCCTCATAAACAGTGGGCTCCAGTGAACTAAGTGTTGCTTTCTAAAGAAAAATTAGAGCTGGGATTTCAGCAGGGAGGAAAGTATATGCCCAATGGTAATGAGAACAAACACACAGCACCAAGGCACCACATAGAGTAAAGCTGCAGGAAGATTTTTATAATTTTTTTCAAGGGAAAGGGATATAAGCAACAGAATTGTTTAAATTGGTCAAGAATTTGTCTCTTCAGTCTCTTATTTCTCATAGGATATCAAGCTTGCTCCTTCTCACCATTTTGAATGGGAGTGAGACCAAAAAAATTTTAATTACAGGGCAAAAGATGGAATTTGAAAGCAGAGCAAATTTGGCAAAATTAAATCTTATGTAAAAAAAAAAAAATGCTTCCTGTACTTGGCATCCTGTTTTCCTGACTGCTTGATGTTCATCTCTTTTTCTTCCATGCAGTTTGAAATCCGACATGCATTTTCCCTTTCAGCTTTTCCCTGGATTGGAGGGTACTCAGCATAAATGAACTCAATCTGGTTGATAGGATAATCTTACACTTAGATGAAAGTGTTAGTTTCTCAGTCGTTTCTGACTCTTTGTAGTACCATGGACTGTAGCCTGCCAGGCTCCTCTGCCCATGGGATTTTCCAGGCAAGAATACTAGAGTGGGTTGCCATTTCCTCCTCCAGGTGATCTTCCCAACCCAGGGATTGAACCCAGGTCTCCTGCATTGCAGGTAGATTCTTTTCTTTTTTTTTTTTGATTTTGTTGGTTTTGCCATACAATGACATGACACCGCCATGGGTTTACATATGCTCCCCCTCCAGAACCCCCC
>ML661908.1:12067412-12238910 GCA_007570785.1 Antilocapra americana
TCTTTCTAAATTCCATATATATGCGTTAATATACTGTATTGTTGGAGGTTCCTTAAAAAGCTGCAAATAGACCTGCCATATGACCCAGCAATCCTACTGCTGGGCATATACACCGAGGAAACCAGAGTTGAAAGAGCCACGTGTACCCCAATGTTCATCGCTGCATTGTTTACAATAGCCAAGACATGGAAGCAACCTAGATGCCCATCAACTGACAAATGGATAAGAAAGCTGTGGTACATATACACAATGGAATATTACTCAGCATTAAAAAAAAATTCATTTGAAGCAATTCTACTCAGATGGACGAAACTGTAGCCCATTATCCAGAGTGAAGTAAGCCAGAAGCAAAAACAACAATGCAGTATATTAACGCATATATTTGGTTTCTTTAGGTAAAGAAACCAAAGACTTGCAGGCAGATTCTTTACTGTCTGAGCCACCAGGGAAGCCCAGGGGACTCAAAAGAGAGAGAGAGAGAGAGAGAGAGAGAGAGAGAGAGAAAAAGCCCATTTCCTCAAAGAGGCTTTTCCACCATCAGCCTCAGGACATGACATCTACCATTTGGATTATCTGTAGCTGTGGGGCAGAAAAGGGTTAAAGGACTTAGAAAGCATTGAATTTTTTTTTTCCCTCTTGAGATAGAAGAATGGGAATGACCACTTTTGCATAATGGGTAACTGAGCTCTTTCTAAATGCTGGGCACTGTGCTAAGCACTTTATAGGTATCATTTCATTTATGCTCATAATGATGTCACTATTATTATGAACCCCTCAATACAGATATGAAATTAAGAGTTGAAGAGATTAGATACGTCGCTTAAGTATGGAGATAGGGTTGAAATCCAGGTGCCAGATTTCTTTGCACCATATCCTGTATGGCTTCAGCAGCCATGAAATTGAGAAGGGAGAGTGGTTTGAATAGTAAAACAGGAAGTGTGCTCAGAACTACTTTCTAGGTAAAAGGTCTTCTGGGGAACATTCTACTGTAAGCTCCTTCTTGTAGCTCAGGTCATTTTCTTTTAGTCTTAAAATGAGAGACCAGGGGACAGTTGAGATCAGAGAGTCAGGATCTTTAACTGAATTTGGAAACTCTTATATTGATCTGTCAGCTTGTGACATGATGGTGGTGATGGAGGCACATGGGTGTGGATGAGATTGTCCAAGGAGACAGGGTGCAACAAAGAGGTTGGGGGCACAAGCTGGATTCCTAGAAACCAACATTTAAAGGGAATGAAGAGGAAGACAAGCCAATAGGAAGGTGCAAAAAGAAGAGTCAGTTTTTCTTCTGGCATTTAGGACAGGGTGGTACGGTCATTCAGGAGAGTGTGGTGTGTGGTCGCCCAGCAGAGGATGGGGTGACGTCATCTAGAACAGAGTGCTATGTGGTCATCCAGAGGAGAGGATGCATCAGAGTGGAATGATACAGAACTTTCAGGTTAGGTGACATCTCATCCTCTAAGAGAGGAGAGGAAGAAGGGAAGATAGGAGGAAAGGCAGATACATTAGAAAGTGTAGAGGAGACAACGTTAAGGAAGGTTATGCCAGGGCCTGTATATTCTTATGGGGCTTCCCTGGTGGCTCAGTAAGGAATCTGCCCACAGTGTGGGAAACATGGGTTTGATCTCTGGATTGGGAAGATCCGCTGGAGAAGGGAGTGGCTGCCCACTCCAGTATTCTTGCTGGAGAATCCCACAGACAGAGGAGCTTGATGGGCTACTGTCCATGGGGTTGCAAAGAGTTTAACACAATTGAGTAACACTTTGATATATTATTCAGGAGGTAGAATGTTCTTTTGGTTTTTCTGGCTTGATTGCTTCCTTCCCAAAGGTGACCCTGTGCATGAGCAGGGTCGCCTCAACCACAGGGTTACCTGCTGCCAAAATCATGGTGCATTGTCAGGAGGAGGTGTTTCCGAGCCTCTTCTGGGCCACTGCTGACTGTGGTTGCACCACTGCTAGCTGTCACTTGGCCCTGTTGAATGGTTTCTCATCTCCTGAGGATGTTCTTCAAACTTTCTTGGAAACTCAAATAGGCTGATGTCACCTTTTGTCTTGGATAGAACTCCTTTCTATCCAAGTTTGGGTTTAAGTGTTTTTTGGTTGTTTCCTGCCAGTGGAACATCCAGGGGCAGGTGGCATGTGAATATTCAGCCGACTTCTCTTTTACCTGAGAACCTGGGCTGAAGGCAACTCTTGTGAATGCTAAGGTGATCAAGTGTTGGCAAACTCATGGTAGATACTGTTTAAGATCAGACTCCTGTGAGATATTTGAGACCTGTGCTTCCTGAGTGCTCCCCTCCCAGGGAAGTCTTCTTTGCTCTTCAGTGCTCTGATGCCTACTGGAACCTTCTTGCTTCATTTGTGTGATGTTAGTTGAATATTTTGTACTTTGAAATGATGTGGAACACATAAGTCAGTGTAGTAGGATCTTTCTTATTCTTTTTACCAGACTTATCTCTCTTGCCCCCAGTAATTTAGGTTGTTATTGATTTTGTCTCTCCAGGAAAGGGGCCTCATAGGTTCATCCGCATGGCTAAAATGTGTCTTTCATAATTACAGCATGATTCTTGAAGTTTTAAAATTAGTGAACCAAGCTCTTCTTTCTGCAGCTAGAGAGATGCCCATAAAAGAACTGTCCTGGAGAAATTCAACTTAAATTTGAAGCAAATTATAAAATATAAGATGTTTTCCTGGGAGCCATCTTTTAATGGAAGTGGAGAAAGATTATGGTAGTGGCTTAGTGCTGGGTATTTTGCATACTCTATTCCAAGTCTATAACAACACTGGGAATTGTTCCATTTTACTGCACAGGAAACTGGATCATAAAGAAGAAATTAACCCAGGTCCCTTAGGGTTCATTATGTTAATTAAGTGGCAGTACTGAATTTCAGATCTTGGTTTATCTGCCTGTGCTCTTTCTACTACCCAATAGTTCTCTAACTTGACATAAAATTTTTTTTGAGAGATTTGTTTAAAAAACAAATTCTACCCAATCCAAGGATTTTAATTCAGCAAGAATGGAGTAGGGTCAGAAATCTGTGTTTTTAAAAAGTGCCTTCACTGATTCTGTGTGCAGCTTGTTTGGAAATACTGGAGGGGAAAACAAGAAAGAAAGTGGGGTGCAATAAGGATGGATGGTGGGTTCCCCACTTTGATAGTCTTGGGCAAGCCCACTCACCCTGTGAGGCTCACAGCCTCTCTATATCTGACTAGTGTTCTCTGACTCCAAGGAGAGTGGTTTCTTCTCTGCTAGAGGAACTTGCACCAAGGCAAGGCTTCTAAGCATGGAGTTCAAAGCTGGCCCAGTCAATTTGGAAATGTAGTTCCTGTTGTCTTCTTCCAAAGGAAGGACCACTCACAATCGTACTCTAAACCCAGAGTACTCTAAGCTTCTTCATCTCTGGGTTCTTAGGGTCTGGCACAAGTGTGTATGGTGCATAGTGGGTGCTCAGTGTACACTGGGTCAAGCAGGGTGGCAGGCATGCCAAATGTCCAGTCCTGGTGAGTAGGGCTAAGGGTTTACATTTTTCAATATGGCTTGTTTGGAGGCTACACTCTATCTGAGGGGCCAACTCATGTAACTGAGGAGGGCATAGCTGAGAGTCCAGATGTAGCCAGTTTTCCAAGGTACACAGTGATGAGGGTGTGATAGCTTGTTTTCCTTCACGATGTTTTATAAGCTGAATCTTCTTTACTTGTGGGAAAGTCCTGTGGAGATTAGGTTTTTAATCTAGTCAGCCTGTAATTATTTCTTTCCTTTGGAAAATTACTGATATTTCAGGTGGCTCCCTCCCAATTCAGAGTCAGCAGTGAGTACCATTAACTTGCCTTCTAGCATTTCTCCCAGATCATTAATATGAGATGAACAATCAGGAGATTCCAAGAACCTGAAGCTTAATCAAAGAGTCATGTCTTCTGGTTCCAAGATAGCGCCCTCCATGGCTCTAATTTCCCATGCCTGCCAAGCTCAAGAACTCAAGTGAAAGCCTTTGATGATTTTCAATAATGCGATTCCATGTTTAATAGGATCCCATGCCTGCTTCCTGGCTCCAGCTGTACACTAAATTTAAAGCAAGCCACTCATGCAGAGCTGACGTGAGATAACTCACCAACTTGATATTCAAAACTTTATCATTTGTACAAACTCCAGACTTGCCTCCTAGCCCATGTTGTCCAGAAAACTGAAAACAGTCCAGGCACGAATTACTGAAGGAGTTGGACGAAAGGCAACAGGAAGCTGTAGTAGCTACAGTGGCCTGGCAGGGCCCCAGAGGAGGCTGTAGTAATATGTTAGCAAAATAGGGGCTCCAAGGAGACTGGCTGTCTTCCTCCCTCCCTTTCTTCCTTCTTTCTTCCTTCCTTTCTTTCACAGGAAATTCTTAAACTACCCCCTCTCCATATTCTAGCCACTGTACTTGACCCCTGAAAATACAAAGAGGCAAAAGACATGGTTTTCACAATTCGAGAGTTTAAGTAGAGCTATGAATGGAGCTCATGTTTTCTGAGCCATGGTTTCCCATTGGCTCTGAGAGTCTGCAAAGCCTGGAGGCTGCTCTGTTGCAGAGTCTGAAGCTAGTGCTTGAGTGCTGCTCTCCTGTATCACATGGCCCCCTCCCGCCAGCCCTTCCTTCTGTCCAATTATTTCCTCATTTAGATCTGAACTGAATGAGATGGCTGGATGGCATCACCAACTCAATGGACATGGGTTTGGGTAGACTTCGGCAGTTGGTGATGGACAGGGAGGCCTGCCACGCTGCAGTTTGTGGGGTCACAAAGAGTCAGACATGACTGAGCAACTGAACTGAATTGAACTGAATTCTCAGTTTATGGGAGCATAGTGGAGGGAAGGGGATTCAGAAAAGTCTCATTTCAGAGTCACTTCCTTTGGAACGATTGGACCTCGGTTGCTGTGCAGTCAAAACAACTGCAACTCTAAGGGGCCATGGGTTTGAGGATGTATAGCTACTGATTCTATAACGTGGCCACTGGTGGCTGGTGGGGATAGGTACAAAGAAAGAAGAAACCTTCATGTTGGAAAATGCAGTATTTATGATTAAAAAAAAAAGACCTTTTAATATCCCTAAGAAATTTCCTAAGTGAAATATTCAGTTAACCATGTGCTAGTTTGGTCCACACGATGCCCAGTGGTTCATTCACTCATCAGCCATCCGTCATGGTGGGCAGAATTTGGAGCTGGGTGGGCATGAACTGCAGGCTGTGTTCAGTCTGGTGACTGGGAAACTGATGTTTCCAAACACTAGATCTGAGTGTCTTGGCATCATTAAGAAAAGGACTTGTGGCTGCAGATTTCTGGTGGGTAGAGTAGATGGCTCTTGGCATTTAGTCTATGCTAAAATCATTTTCCAATACCATTTTACCAGCACCTTAGAACTGTGAAATTTGTTATGAAATTTAAAATAGAAAAATCAGAGAAGAAACTATTAAAATATAGAATATTTTAACTGAAAAACTTGGACATTAAAAAAAAAGATACCCCAAATTTTAACTTGGGTCTACTTTGTCTCAAAGGAGGTTTAAAAATCTTAAAAATAATAGGAACTTCAGAGTAGGTGGCCACTTACTATATAGAGGCCTTGCTTTATGCTTATATCAAACTTATAATGTTTGGTAATTTTTAAACACTTATTGTTTTGGGATAGAAAAAAAGTCTATTTGTTCTTCAACCAAGTCACTCAAAAGCAGGGTAGGGATTCTGCTCCCATTGTCCAATGCAAGTGAGTTTCTCCTGGGTTGAGACCAAACATGGACACTTACAACCTGGACCGATTACTTTCTGGAAATTTGCAGTTAGTGGAAACATTTATGTAGAGGTGTGGGTCTTGCTACCTGGATCAATAACGTTAGCTAGTTAAGATTCTTGCCAAGGAAAGGCAAGGAAGATCAAATTTCATAGACCTAGCAAACCACTGGAAACTTCTTGCACATGTGTGTTCAAGGATCACCTTTTATGATTTATAGAAGCGAAAGAACTCATTGGAATATGAGTAATAGCTACCATTTATTTGTCATTTATTATGCTGGCCACTATGCCAAGTACTTTATATACATTGACTCATTTAATCCTAATGACAACCCATGAGCAGATACTATTGTTTTTCCTACTTTACAGATGAGAAGAGGCATAAAAAGCTTATTAAATTATAGAGTAGGATCAATGTGTCATTCACTTAGAAAATGAGTCAAATATATGTGACAATAAGTGTAAAAATTCCAATTTCTTTGTCTTTCTTCTCAAGTTTGGTGTGTTTTCTCTGTCTTTAAAGGACATTAGTGACTTCTTAGTCCTTTGAAGAAAAGTCAAAATTTGAATGCAGAAAACAGTTTTGAAACCCGTGGCATGAATTCATGAAACTAAAAGAAAATTTAACTTCACAAATAGGATACTAGCAAATTGGAAAAATTCATTGTAATTGTGGACCTTTATCCTTCTGAATACCCCTTACGTTTCCTTCTCAGATAAGAGATAATGAGATTCAACCAACTAACTCATTTCCTAAGCATATGACACATTTACCTACTCTTACATGTTTAGTCGCTCAGTCATGTCCAGCTCTTTGTGACTCCATGGACTGCAACCCACCAGGCTCCTCTGTCCATGGGGATTCTCCAGGCAAGAATACTGGAGTGGATTGCCATGCCCTTCTCTAGGGGATCTTTTGAACCCAGGGATAGGACCCAGGTCTCCTGCATTGCAGGTGGATTTTTTACCGATTGAGTCATCAGGGCTTTACCCACTGAAATCCACCTGCTTTTATAAGTCTCTGCAATTTCCTAAAGTTTAGGACACATGATACGGAATTTTCTCTTCCTAAAATGTCTAGCCTTCTCCATCATGGCTTCCCACAACTCATTCTTGACAATGCTCAGGCATCACCCGACTCTTGTATTGAGGAAGTTTTCTGGGAAGTTCTTTGAAAATGGTGTTCAATCCATCTTCGACTGATATCTCAGCTCCAGCCTTTCCCCCTCATTTTGTCCTCACCTACACTCTTCTGAAGGACTCCAGTCATTCAGATAATCACTGCACTTCATTACTGAATCGATTCTGGCCACAGGTGTTCCAGTCAGGATGCCCCCAGAGCCTGGGCCTGTAGGAAAAATATCTGTGAAGCTTCTGGCTCTGGCCCTAAGCCCTGGAACCTTGGTGAATGGTACCATTTCTCTGAGACTCAGAGAAGGCACTTTGTAAATTTTAAGGCATTAACCAATTGACAGGAGAGTTCAAGGGGTTCTGCTTTACACTTGTGGGTAGTTGTCTTATTTCTTTGTGATAGTCATCATCCCTGACTTCCCTGGTAGCTCAGTGGTAAAGAATCTGCCTGCTAGTGCAGGAGACATAAGAGACATGGGTTCAATCCCTGTGTCAGGAAGATTCCTGGAGGAGGGCATGGCAACCCACTCCAGGGTTCTTGCCTGGAGAATCCCATGGACAGAGGAGCCTGGTGGGCTACAGTCCACAGGGTCACAAAGAACTGAAGATGACTGCACTACTGAGCACACAGCCATCATCCCTAGAAACGTGCATGAGATACACGGCCCTGGACATGCTTGGGCCTTCAGGAACACGTGTCTGAAGCCAGTGTCAACAGTGTCAGCTAGATGAACATGGTTAAGTGGCTAAGGCAGCTGGAAATTAACACTAAGTTACATTTCCCTTTAACTCCTCCCCTTGTAAAGAAGTAAAGTCAGAGCAGAGAACTGGATGGATTTGCCCTTGGCTGCAGGATCAAGCAGTCGAGTAAATGGAAGGAGAATAATTGTACATGTTAAAAGCTGTCCACTTTTGCCAAACTGAGGTCTTTTAAAAATATATACATATATTGCACAAAGAGTTTGGCATTATAAAATGGATCTTGTAAGTACCATAGTCTTTTATCCAGAATATTATTAAGAACATTTTATTAAAAATTAAGATGCCTTAGAAACTACATAAAAATTTAAAAGGCTTTTCAAGGGCATCTCAGGAGAGAAGGCAGAATTCTCAAACAGTTGGAGAGGTCTGCAGAGGGACTCTCCACTCAGCCAATTTGTCTCCATACTGGCCCAGGGCAGCCATTCACCACCTTGTTTTTGGTTATTTCAGCTGCTGTTAGGCATTCTCCTTTACACGCACCTGCGGCAGAGCAGGCAGAGCTCTGTGTGTTCCTGGGAGCTGTGGATGTGGGCCCCTCAGCCCCGTGTTGCGCCTCTGTCTGACCTCACCTAGCTCTCCTGACATTTTCTGTGTTTTGTGTGAATCTCTTCTACATTGTCAGCTTAAACATAGGATCAGCCTCCTATTAATTCACCAGTGCAGTTTTCTTTGTTCAGCACGATTCAGCATAAGTTGGGGTTACTTTGTTTTGCTGGCCTCAAGCAATCTACCCTGCTATCCCCTTTTCTTATCTACTAACATAGGGACAGTCTTTCTAAGTTTCTTCTGGACCAACAGACCCTTCTCACATCCAAGAAACCCTTTGCTTTTCTAGGATGCTGGCATTTGGCTAAGTCTTATACCCCTCTCCACCTTTGTTCATCCTACTTACCCCCTTCCAGGGTTCCTCCCCTTGCTCCTATCTTTCCAGCTTTTGTTTCTCTCAGAGTGAAGAGCGCTCACTGTTTGGTCTGCTATAACCCCTTAAGTTCCCTTTCCTTGACTGCCCTTCCATATCTCTCTGTTTTCTCTAATTCTAACAGCAAGCTTGCAGGCTCAGGTTGTAAAGGCATATGTTTCCCGCCTTCATTTCCATGTGATCCCTTGGATTTGCCTTCCTATTAGCTCTTTGACTGAAGACCTGAAAACCCTGAGTTTGCCCTTTTCTGAGATTCTCTTTCTTGCTTATGGGAAAACAATAGAAGCTGAATTTTCTGGCCTTCTGCTATTGTTCTTTCATGCAGGAAATATTTACAGATTCCCTTCTTTTTTTTATTTTTAAATTTTTAAAAAGTTTTGGCTGTACTGGGTCTTTGTTGTGGTGTGTGGGCTTAGTTGCCTTGCACTACGCAGGATCTTAATTCCCCTACTGGGAATCGAACTCTCGTCCCCTGCATTGGAAGAGAGATTCTTAACCACTGGACCACCACCACCAGGGGTGTCCCTGGAGTCACTTCTTTATGTAAGAGTGTCCTCAGTGCTGAGGATACAGAGGCCCTGTCCAGAAGGGGCTTGCCTGCTGGGGTGGAAGAGAGACGTAATGACACAACCTACCCTCTGTTGAATACCTTTATGCTAGGGTAGAGTTGGAGGAGGGTTGTATGGGATGTTTCATTCCATATGGAGACTAGACAGTCTAATTCAGCAAGGGTTGGGGTGTCAGGGAAAGTGTTACCTAAAAGTCTTTGTTGAACTGAGTTCTGAAGCATGATGAGGTGTTCACCAGGCAGTCAGCCAGGCCCTTCATGGTGGAGTTAGCAGCACAGGCAAAAGCTCAGAAAGAAGTGTGAAAGAGAATTGATGATGTCCGAGCCGTTTATGAACCTTGTCCAACATCAGGGTAGTCTTGCCTTTCTGCATTTCTTGCCAGTCCTGAGAGCAGAATGTGCTTTTAGTGGGTTATCAGGAGAGGTCAAAGCCTGTATAACTGATGTGAGGGCCTGGGGTAGAGATGGGTGAATCACTTGAAAGTTTTGTGTGCTAAGACCAGGCTCTTAAAGGAGCCCTGGGTTTTTGCAGAGGAGAAAGTGCTTGAAGGCAGATTTTGCAGCCAACAGTCAGCCAGTAAAAGGTTTCACTGGGGCCAATACTGGGACATTTTGGCAGTCCTCTTTATTAGGCTTGGGGCTCTTTGGCTGTCTAATACCTTTGTGACTCTCCTTTCAATGCCTGTGAGGGGATTAGGGTGAAAATATAGAGCCTTTGAGCATTTGAATGTGATTTCAATTGCTTTTTAATTTTTAATAAAACTTTTAATAAAGTTCTGCTTTCAGAGCCACAGGGATCAAAAGATTCCATTTAATAGGGAGTCTGACATTATAGTACTGGGAGATAGATGGGTTTAACAAGCCTGTGGTACATCTCTTCAAATAAGTGCAATAAATGGTTCTGTTGGAATAGGAAGAAAGGGAGGGTGCCTACATACATGCATATATCTTTTTATTTTTCTGTGCAGCCAGTAATTTCACTCTTTGGAAGTAATTACAGAGCTTCTGGCATCTTTGACTAATACCCTTCTCATGTAATAGTTACATGGCTCCAAAGACAGTACAAACATCTGAGCCAAACATTTTTCTCTTTCGTTTGCAAGAATTGAACTGACAGATATACCTGTCTCTTTTGGTTCCAAGAAAATGTCTTGTTAGAAATGTGTGAAAATATATTATATGACAGTCACTGAAAATGTTTCAGATGCAGCAATAAATTGATTGTGGTTTGGGGAACAAGATGTGCACCATGTTTAGAATTTATTGTGCTTCTCCATATTCTAGCTCCGTGCTTAAGTAAACAGAAAAAAGTACTTGGCTTTTCAGTGGAACTCCTTGTGTGAATGGATGGCATTTTGTTTCCCATTCAGTGATGGGAAATGATAGAAATCATGTAAAATGGAAATACTCACTCTCCTTACACCCACTGTGTAATTGGTAGGACTCAAATTGTTTTCTTCTGACTCCTGGGGTCAACAGTGAGACTTTACCAGCAAATGTGGCTGTTGTTTAGTTGCTAAGTTGTATTCTGCTCTTTTGTGACCCCTGTCCATGGGGTTTTCCAGGCAAGAATACAGGAGTGGGATGCCATTTGCTACTCCAGGGGATCTTCCTGACCCAGGGACTGAACCTGCATCTCCTGCATTGCAGGTGGATTCTTTATTGCTAGCAACTGGGGAAGCCCTAACTATGTAGCACTTCTGAGCACACAAACAAACTAAAGAAATGTTCTTCCTACCTTATGATAGTATTTTAGATCTTATCTTGTGATTGAATTGTGTGACAGGACCTAATCAGGACTCAGTTAGTTAGAAAGGCTGAAGGGGACATCCATTTGTTGCGTATCCCTGCAAGACTCAAGGCAGCCCTTATTCAAGGTGTTAGAGACAGGACATTTGATTTTCCATTCTGTCTCATAAGTTATCTTTCTCATATGGAAGTGGTCTGTGCATTGTGACTGGTCTGCTGTTTTATGCTTTCTCATTTTCCAGTTCAGTCTAGAGATATGTCTATTTCCTCACCAACTGAGATTATGTTTCCAGCTTTTTGTTAATTCTAGGCATTTCAACAATTGCTACTGATCAGACCCCTAGTGCCTGGCACAGTTGGTAAAGAATCCACCTGCCAATGTAGGAGACACAGGAGATGCAGCTTTGATCCCTGGATTGGGAAGATGTGCTGGATCTCCCAAGGAAGAAATGGCAACTCACTGCAGTATTCTTGCTTGGAAAATCCCATGGACAGAGGAGCCCGGTGGGTTCCAGTCCATGGAGTCACAGAGAGTAAGACACAGCTGAATGCATGCGCATGCACACACATACACCCCTAGTCAGTGTGCTAGGCAACTAGTAGATCTGGGAACTGGTGTAGGACCTGGTCCTGCCCTCAGGTAAGCCCTAATAGGGTTCATGAAGATCAGGAAGGCAAAGAGCTTCACATTTGAGACCTCATTTAATGCATGGCAACGCTCAACTTTGGGCTCCCCTGGTAGCTCAGTTGGTAAAGAAATCACCTGCTATGCAGGAGACCCAAGTTTGATCCCCAGGTGAGGAAGATCCCCTGGAGAAGGAAATGGCAACCCACTCCAGTATTCTTGCCTGAGAAATCCCATGGACAGAAGAGCCTAGCGGGCTGCAGTCCATGGGGTTGGAAGAGTACGTATCGATACAACTTAGCGACTAAACTGCCACCAACCTTCAGCGTTGCTGGGGGCTGTTTATTTCTTCATTTTACAAATAATATAACTAGGCCTTGGGCTTCCCTGGTGGCTCAGTGGGAAAGTATCCACCTGCCAATGCAGGAGACATGGGTTCAATCCCTGATCTAGAAGATCCCACACCAGAATTTAAAAAAACAAAAAACAAAACAAAACAAAAACTAGACCTCTCTGAGCTCAAAAATTAAGCTCCTGAGCCAGAAGATGCTGGACTTTAGAGCTCACAACTTCCCTCTAGTTCACTGGCTGGCTGGTTAAAGAGTCTAGTTATAACAGTGAATACTAGGCTAGAAAAATTTTGAATAAGGCTAATAAAGATGCTATAGAAATAAAATACCATGTGGATTAGAGAAGGATCACTGTGAACCCCATAGTCAGTGAAAGCTTCCTGGAGGAGCATGTGAGTTGTGATTGGAAGCCTGGAAAGATGAGGGTGGAAATCACAGATACAAAAGTATTTAGGGGATGAGCTTGTTGTGGTGTTGACAAACCTTATCAGATCGCTGTAGAGCTAGGGTGCAGTGGGCATACAGGAAAGGCATAGGATGGAGGCAGATGAAAAAGGACCCTGGATACAAAATGGAGGTGTTTAGACCCTTCTAAGAAACTGTGTGTGTGTGCATGCTAGAGAAGGTTTTATGCTAGAGAAGGTTTTCAAATGTGGAGGAAAATGCCATTTAACTAAAAACTGCAGCATTTGGAGACTGTACAACGTTAAATTTTCCCTTTGCCACAAGAAAAAACATAGTGTTTAACAATGAAGAGAATGTCACATTTTTTTTTTCTCACCAGGGAATAAAATAAATCAACCTCTTTGCTGAATTGAAGGGTGTCTGAGAATTGTTGGCAAAGTGAACAAGTTTTCTTCAAGTCTCATTGTGAGAAGGAGGAAACTGGAGAGGGGGCAAGGGGGCCCAAGAAGGAGGACAGGAGTGCAGACCACCCTGGTCTGGCGGTTCTTCTGATGTCCTGCGGATGCCTGAACACTAGGAGGCAGACAAAAATATTAATATAAAAGAAAGAAAATCCAGGGAGAAAGACTGATGAGCCCAGGTAACAGCAGGGAGCGTGTGGGTCTGTTCTGTGGACCTGGGGGAGAACTGGCATTTAGGAGGAGCTTATTTTCTCTCTGAGAGAATATAACTTTCTACATGTTTCCAACAAATATTTTTTTGTGGCCTGGCACTGTAGCACAAAGCCCCTGTTTTCTGTTTATAGAAAAACACAGGGCAATATTGTGTACAAATTTAAAAATGATTATGACATATGGTTTCATAATTGGGTAGAAGAAAAGGAATCTAAGACGTAATGGGTGACCTAAGGGTCCCTTTGTAGTAGTCATGGATGCCTATCTATTGGTAAGAACCTTGTTCCAAATGGGGAATCTAAAGTTGAGAGAAAGGGTCACACTGAATTCACACCTGCATTTTTCTGGTGGTTTGAAAGAAAGTGAAGGAATTTCATCAAGTGTTTGAAGATGATATGAAATTTGCAGTGTATACATAATCATTTATGTGATGGAAGATTGGCTAAATGTTGGGGATAAAAAGAGGAAGTCCAGAAAGCTTGTTTTCTATTGAGAGAGGCAGAGAAATATATATATACAAAGTGATAGGTGCTATAGTGCAGAGTGTGGAAATATATTAATAGAAGAAGAGTGATTCACGTAGTCTGGGTGGATCAGGAAGGCACTATTGATAAGATGACAGTTGAGTGGGTTTTGCAGTATTGATAGGAATTCAGGTGAAGAGAGGTGAAGAAAAGGAGAAGGGTGGGGAGCAACATAACCAGAGAAATACACAAGTGAAAACTCAAGCATGTTAAAGTGTACCATTTACTTAGAGAACTAACAACAAGGCAACAAGGGTTGTACATGATGTACAGGAAGGAATGATAGGAAATGGGCTGTAGGAATAGATTAGAGGCAAATGGCAACAATTTTAAGTACCTTGCTGATAAGTTTGAACTTTGTTCCTTAGACTAGTGGTTTTTCAAGTTTTTAGTTTAGTTGGTTTTGTTTATTGCATGGGGTTCTCTCTCTCTTTCTCAGTGCTTGCTGTGCAAGATGCACTGGAAGAAAAGAGTTCTGTGGTCTTAGCTTTGGAAGTGAAAGAAAGTGAAAGTGAAGTTGCTAAGTCGTGTCCGACTCTTTGCGACCCCATCGACTGTAACCCACCAGGCTCCTCTGTCCATGGGATTTTCCAGGCAAGAGTACTGGAGTGGGTTGCCATTTCCTTCTCCAAGAGATGCTATAAAGATGCAAACCTTTCTCTTCAGTCAGTTCAGTTGCTCAGTCCTGTCTGACTCTGCAACCCCATGGACTGCAGCACACCAGACCTCCCTGTCCATCACCAAGTCCTGGAGCTTGCTCAAACTCATGTTCATCGAGTCGGTGATGCCATCCAACCATCTCATCCTCTGTCGTCCCCTTCTCCTCCTGCCTTCAGTCTTTCCCAGCATCAGGGTCTTTTCCAATAAGTCAGTTCTTCGCATCAGATGGGTCAAAGTATTGGAGTTTCAACTTCAGGATCAGTCCTTCCAATGAATATTCAGGACTGATTTCCTTAAAGATTGACTGGTTTGCTCTTACAGCCCAAGGGACTCTCAAGAGTCTTCTCTAACACCGCAGTTCATAAACATCAGTTCCTCAGCACTCAGCTTTATGGTCCAACTCTCACATCCATACATGACTACTGGAAAAACATAGCTTTGACTAGATGGACCTTTGTCAGCAAAGTGATATCTCTGCTTTTTAATATACTGTCTAGTTTGGTCATAGCTTTTCTTCCCAGGAGCAAGCATCTCTTAATTTCTTGGCTGCAGTCAGCATCTGCAGTTATTTTGGAGCCCAAGAAAATAAAATCTCTCACTGTTTCCATTGTTTCCTCATCTATTTGCCATGAAATGATGGGGCCGGATGCCATGATCTTATTTTTTTGAATGTTGATTTTTAAGCCAACTTTTCACTCTCCTCTTTCACTTTCATCAAGAGGCTCTTTAGTTCTTTGCTTTCTGCCATAATGGTGGTGTCATCTGCATATCTGAGGTTATTGATATTGATATTGAGAAAATATCAGTAACCTCAGGTATCTTTCCTCTTGGATATGCACAATATTTTCAGTATACTAATGCATTTTAGCATTGCTGAAAGCTAGATATGCTTGAATAACAAGCTCTGAGAATTCCTGAGAAAGCAACACAACCAAATGGTCTAACTCTGTTTTAACCATTGCTTCCCATTTATATACCACAAGGTCCTCTTTTTGTGTAATACCTTCTTAGATTGGTATACCTGAAATTAATATCCTCCAACCTAAACTGGGAAATTACACTGAGGAGGGGGATTTAATCTAGAATACACTGAAGAAGGGAACTGGTGCCAGCATGTAGGTTGAAAGGGTGGTAGAGCACACACTGGGACACAATGCAGAAAAGTGAATCTAGTCCTAGTAAATTCTATGACATAAGAACTTACTTTGCACTGTAATTTCCATCTCCTCTACTGACCTGTGACCTCCTTGTATCAGTTATTTTGCAGCATCCGGTGCCCAGTACACAGCAGAATTAAAATAAATCTATGTTAAAGGAGTCAAGAGAAGATTGAACTACAGTAGTTGTTTGTTAAGAAATGTTGTTTATTTAGAGTATGAGCCTCTTAAGGAAGCTTAGAAAAGGTGATATTCTTTGAGACTAGAAAATAAGAGAAAGAAAATGCCTAAGTCAGATTTAGACATAACTCGTAACTTCTGATATTGACTTTGATAAAGCAGTATGACTATTTTTTTCTTAATTTTTATTAAATGTGGTATTTCATGTGGATGTATTTTCTGTAAACCACCAATTAGTTCTTTTGTCTACATTAAAATGTTTTTCCTATTATTATGAGACAATAAAATATAAAAGGGAAAGTGTTATTTGATATTTTTACAAAGATGGAGAAGTATCTTAAGGAGGATAAATTATGGGACTTTTGGTGTGGACTGACAGTTATTTAAGCAGGTAAAATGACAAGTTTTTTTAATGGCTATCACAACTTTTATAGAAAAGGTGAAACAAGGAAAGAGGGCACATCTTCATTTATAATTTACTTTCTCCCAGATTTCACAATGTGAGACTTACTCTAAAGGCAAATGTCTTTTTGCCCATCAACTGACGAATGGATAAGAAAGCTGTGGTATATATACACAATGGAATATTACTCAGCATTAAAAAGAAATTCATTTGAAGCAATTCTGCTCAGATGGACGAAACTGGAGCCCATTATCCAGAGTGAAGTAAGCCAGAAGCAAAAACAACAATACAGTATATTAACACATATATATGGAATTTAGAAAGACAGTAATGAGAACCCAACATGGGAGACAACAAAAGGAACGCAGATGTATAGAATAGACTTGTGGACTTTGTGGATGAGGGTAAGGGTGGGATGAGATGGGAGAAGGGCATTGAAGCATGTTAATTGTCATGTGTCTAATCAATCGCCAGCCCAGGATTGATGCTCGGGACTGGTGCAGCGAGATTTCCCGGGGGGGAGGGAGGAGGGAGGGGGGACCCGGAGGGGAAGCATATGTAAACGCATGGTGATATCATGACAATGTATGGCAAAAACAATAATAAAAAAATAAATAAATAAATAAAAAATAAAATTTAATTAATTAACTTATTTAGTTATTTATAATTTACTTTTGATTGTACTGGGTCTACATTACTGCACGGGCTTTTCTCTATTGGTGGTGCTTGGGTTTCTCATCGTGGCAGCTTCTCTTGTTGTGGAGCATGGGTTCTAGGGTGTGCAGGCTTCAGTAGTTGGGGCATGTGGCTCAGTAGTTGCAGTTCCTGGATTCTAGAACATAAGCTAAATAGTTGTGGCACACGGACTCAGTTGTTCCTTGGCATGCCTGTGTCTCCTGCTTGGCAGGTAGATTTTTTACCACTGTACCGCCAGAGAAGCCCCTAAAGGCAAATCTTAAACAAAGCTAGATAAGTGGTTCATCACACACCATCACTATTTTCACATGTGAGATGGCAGAATCACAGAGCCATCAATTTAGCTGAATATGAGGTATACCACTGCAGCTTGGCCAACATCATCTAGAGGAAATGGATAGTGAAATCAAGGCCTATGGCCAGAAGAAAGCTTTATGTGGCTATAGGGTCCTTATGTATTATGGTAGGGCAGTATTTTGAAATATCAACTGAGGATTTTTCTGGTTTTTCCTGAGGTTGCTTGGTTTTGGCTTACATTTAGTAACTAAGCTGGTCTAGTTTTATTGCCTTAGGGAAGATAGGTCATAGGGCAAGCACAAGATATGAAGTCAATCTCGGTTTTGGGGTTCTAAAATCCTAGCTCCCTCAGAAGAGAGAAGAACCTCAGGGCATGAGCAATTGATGAACCAGAATATCATAGGACTGAGGGTCAGCTGCCCACCTGGAGGGGGGCAGGGGTCCATGGATCAGGAAGCATTAGGGAGTTGGCGGGGGAGTGGCATTTGGAATCTTTGGTGTGGAAAACTCCTGAGAAAGAAGACCAGTATCCAGCCCTTACTCAGGTCAAGCCCTGGGAAGGTGCGACTACAGGGCCTCAAGATAGATCTGTGGGAACTGGACGAACGCAGGACGTGCACTTCGCTGGCGGTGCTCAGAGGAGAGCTGAATGTGTGGGAGGAAACACCTGAGCATTAGCTCCCCATGGCCCAGTGTGATGGGAAGAATGATTCTCTGAGCCAAGGGGATGGGTTCTTGGATGACCTCACAGTGTTTCTCTGCCCAGCATGATGTGGAGTGGTAAGTGAATTCCTGGGCACAAGAGAGGAGCACAGGAGAAGCAAAAGCAGAAGCATAGATGGGAATGTTGCCTGGGAAGCAGCGAGCTTGTTGAATGATAACCAGGGCCAGGCGTCTCAGAGATGCCACTGTGGATAGCTAATGATGATGACTGGAGCTCAAGGTCCACCACTTGCATCCCTGGCTCCTTGTTACTACCTAGAATTCCCTAGAATACCCCCTAGAATTTCGAAATGAGTGGGCTGAGCTTCTGCCACCCCTTCAGCAAGGGCTCTCAAAACAGAAATTCAGTTGTGTAGAAAAATAAAGTCACATTTCATACACACTTGAATCTGGGGAGCAGAATTCAAGCCTGCTTTTTGTATAATAAGGAAACATTCCGTTTGATAATGTCTAGTCAAGAATGGGCACTTCTCTGCCTTGCAAAGATCAGAATGCCCTTAAACTCAGGCCAGTACAAAGAAGGGTTTGTTGAAAGGATGCACAAAAATCTCTTAGAAACCAAGGGCAGAGAAGTATAGCTGGGTCCTTGGAAAGTGGAAAATGAAGTTTTTTTTTTTTTTTTTTTTAACTGTCTCTAAGCTGCTACATGAGGACTTTCATGTCTCCCTGAGTGCCCTCTCCTCTCTTTTAATTTCTTGCTTTGCCTGCCATGCCCCCACCCCTCAACCTGGGCAATCTGTGTTGGCCCCATCCTAGATCTCATACTAAGTTACCTACTAAGGAGTTCACAGTTCAGTGTCTACACAGCAAGAATCTGATTGACTCTCCTTGGTCAGGTGTCTACTGTTGGTCTGAATCACAAGCCACATTCAGAGCATCAGGGGCAGGGATGCCATATTGGATGTTCATGGTGATCAGAAGGAAGTTATCTTGTCAACTTGGGTTGTTCTTGGTTAGTACGGTGGTTTAGAGGATGTGCTTTGATGTCCAACAGACTGCATTCAAGTTTCAACTCTGCTTATAAAATGCAGTACTGGTAAAATTACTTGATTTCTCCAAGTCTTGGTGTCTTCGTTAATAAAACGGGAATGATCATTTTTATCCTACAGAGGTTCTTATAAGGATTACAAGATCTAGTGCATTTAAGGAATTCAGGCTGGTATCTGGTGCTTCATAAATACCCTATAAGTTCTAGATATCATCAATTCTATTATTAATGATTATACACCATATAAATTATGCAGTCATGAAATGTTGACACATTATATGATAAACATTTATCTGCATTCAAGGTAATTAGTATGGGTTTGGTTAAGGTCTATGGAGTTAAAATTAAAATCAGAATCATAGTTTTATACCAAAATTGATAATATAACTATTACAGTTACAATGATATTGATGATGATGAAGAAGTAAACCTGGATAAAATTTTGTTTCAGGATTGTGTGGTGTAAGTATGCACATATATATGATATCTGATTTGAATTTTATTTAAAATTTTTTGTTCTAATGGCTTTTTTCTTATCATCTTGACCCTATTTTGACATCTAGCGATATGTGATTTTTTTCAAGATACATGTTTCATAAACAAAGTATATGTTTATATCTGACTGTACCCAAGCTGCTAATTATGGGCATCTCTTTCTATAGCTCACTATTAAACACTCATGTCTTTGGGATTATATAGAAAACAATTTATGTTACAAAATAAAATCCTCCCTCAAAAATGTCTGCCCTGTGAGTGAGGAGGGAGGAAATCACAAACTGTTATTATTTTCCCTTAGATGGATCTAAATATTAACATTCCCTTAGCTTTAAAGATTATTTTTATGCTGCTCCTTTATAAACAATCAAAGTACACTAACTCTTCTGTTGCCTCGGGTTCTGTCTGCAGCATACCCAAACAACCAAGCTAAAAAAAATGAGAAAAATCAGTTCAACAGGTTATTTGGCATTGCATGCAAAAAATAAAAATGTTTGAATAGCTTAAAACATTTTGAAAAGCACAGCATATAGCAAATTGATTTGAATGTTAAACACAGCCTAAGGATCCCTTGCTCAGTGGAAGAAATTGTTTCTAGGTTTTCTTGCAGCTGTGTTAACTAGCCAACTTCCAGAAAGCCAGCAGCAGCAGAAATAGGAAGAATAGGAGAAGGAGGAGGAAGCTAGTCTGATAACAACAGCAGAAGTAGTGGTCGTAGTAGTAGGTAACACCTCGGGCAGACACTTGGTAACATACTCTCTACAGCAGCCTAGAGAGATAGCACTGTTAATCTCCCATGTGACAGAAAACTTAGACTTTAAGGAGTGAAGTACCTAGTGGAGGAACCGAGAGTGGAAGAACAAGAACAATGGCTGACACTGACAGCGTGTTTCGAGTTTCTTAGCTCTTCATGTCCATGACCCCACTGAATTCTCACAGCAGTCCTAGGAAGCAACCTTCTCTACTATGCCCAGTGAACACAGGAGGAAAGCAGGCTGGGAGGCTTGGCTAATCGAATGGCAGACAAGGGACTAAGACCAGGGATCCAAAGCCACAGCTGCAGCCTTGCCATTTATCTTGGGGTTAACCAAGAAGTGATGTCCTGTTGGTTCTCCTTGGACTGATTTGTTGAGAGTGAGGGAGAGTCCTCTACTTATAGATTCTCCCAGGATGCCACTCTCCCTGATAACGGGTTTTCCTTGAGCTGCTCTCTTCTTACTGCCTGGCTTAGAAAGCAGGTGTTCTCCTGCTGAGGGACCCTGATAGACCCTCCTTGCCCTCCACAGTGGGAGGTGAGGCAGTAGGGTAAGGGAAGTGAGGCACTTTCCTGGGGCATAAAATTTAAGGGCCCACCAAAAAATTCAGTCATCAAGAAAATAGTATTTTTATGTATTTTTAAATATTAAATGTTAAGATAAATAGTTTTGAAAAATCTACATCTGAACAAATTATCGATGTTTAAGATAAAGACATGGTCAATGTGGTCCTGGGTCATCTGGATGGAGACAGGATGGTGAGCCCCATGCTGGCCGTCCACTCATGGCCGCCCCTGTGGTCCTCACTCCTACAGGGCCTTCTTGGGCCCTTCATTACATTTTGGTCTCTCAGTCCACCCCTCTACACAAGTACACACACAAGCCTCCCATACAGAGTCACCATGAAGGGGTAGAGCCTGTATAGTGGTACTTCCTTAGGCATTGCCAAAACAGTACATCTTCTCTTAATGCTATTTTAAAAAATGAGGATGGCATTTTCCAGTGATATGCTAAAAAAAATTTAGCCTCTTCTCTTCTACCTTTTCTCTCCAAAACTCAACTAATAGAGCTGTTTTAAAAAGAGGTAGTCAGTGCCTTTTCAATTTTAGATTTATGTATTGGGCCAGTCTTGGTTTCTCTTTTCTTATGTGCTACTTGGGGTGTCAACTTAAGAAAACACTGGCTCCCCTGCCGGCATGTCATCTGGGACACATGTGTCCTGCTGACCTCTTCTAGAAGCATTGAGGAATTGTCTGGTCCCAGAGGCCTTGGGCTTTGAGGACTCAACCCAGCATTAATGCTTTTGAATACGAATATGACTGCTTCCCACCCTAAAAGACATTTTATTTATTATTTTAAAAATATTTTCTTTGGGCTTCTTTAATCCTAGGGGACATTTGCTTGATGAATAGCAAATAAGTTTCCTAACCAGACTGTTGTTATAAATATCCATGGCATTAATTCAAACCATTTGCATCGGAAACTTTTTTTTTTCTGGAGGAAAAAGGGTGGCTGACTTAGCCTCAACATTTGGGACATGATTTTCCCTAAAATAACCACAACATCCATCATTTTTTTTCCTGCTGGTGTGTCAATTTTTTAATGAGAGTCTGGGTCCCTCCAGTACCTTTGGTCTCCATGGTAACAATTCTACGTGTTTATTCTGGCTTACTGAAATAAAACACTGAGGGAAAGGTCAGTGACTCATTTTTGATTGGGGGTTACTCTAATTAGAGGATGATTATTTAAAAGCTGATCACTAACACAAAGTTACTATGTGTGTAGAAATAAGATCCACAGCAAGTATTTTAAATGACAAATTGTAAAACTTCTGGACAGTTGTTTCCAGACTCTGCCTGTTTATTCACAGGTGCAAGTGTTTGTAAGATTATTATTGTTTCACCCATGTATAACTAACTTTGACTTCCTGCCATGCCCTCCTGGTACCAGGATCTGAGTAATGCATTAAGTAATGGATTAAGGTGTCTAGAGTCACTAATGCAGTTATAGGCATCTATTTGGACCTATGGTATATACATCTGAGATGTATATACAGTATATATATATATATATATATATATATATATACACACACATACACACAGTAAAATCTTTCTGAGGTGGCCGCATTGCTGGAGTACCAGCCTTTTATTTTTATTGGAGTATAATTGCTTTATAATGTTGTGTTAGTTTCTGCTATACAAATAAGTGAATCAGCCATGTGTAAAAATACATCCTGTCCCTCTTGAATCTTCCCTCACCCCCGACCATCCCACCCATCTAGGTCATCCCAGAGTACCTGGTTGAGCTTCTGTGTTGTACAACAGTGTCGCACGAGCTCTCTGTTTTACACGTGGTTGTGTATATATGTCAGTGTTGCTCTCTGAACTCATCTCACCCTTTGCTTCCCCTCTCTTTGTCCACGTGTCTGTTCTCTACGTCTGTGTCTATATTCCTGCCCTGCAAACAGGAGTTTTAGTCTTTTCATCTCCTCTGTCTCTTTAAGTTGGGTTTTGAATCTGTGAGAAGGGTCCTGCCATTGCTTTTTGATTGTTGCCTTGGGTTGCCTCTGATTTAGTAAGTATCACGCCTCTCTTTCCTCACCTCCAAAGTGGGAGCAACAGAGAATCTGCCTCATACGGTGTTTGAGGAAATTAATAATAAGAATAATGACGAATGCTTGGTGTTTAGCAAAGTGCAGGCTCTTAGTAAACACCAAGTTGATGTTGGCTGTTAAATTACTCTTTACTTTCGTTATTAGATCAGCCCTCTGGCCTTTGGATTGAGCTCCTTTGTTCAAAACTAACTTAAGGCAAATGAAATGTTCACTTTAAGAGGCAAGAAATCATTCTGAACAGTGAGGATATGTTTGTCTGTGAGGAATTTTACTCCTCTGAGTTTCCATGAAGCTGCTTTAATTCTCTCCTACTTAAGAAAAATTTTGTCCTCTTGAACCCAGGCTCTTGTGGACTGGCTGCTAGGCCTATGGGCAAGGCTCAGGTGGAGAACCTGGCCTTCATGCCCCCAGTGGTTGAATCTTGATCAGTACATACAATATAAAAATATGAGGAACTAAAAAAAGTCAAGCTCCAAAAGTAGAAACAGAGAGAAGAGTTGTTGCCAGGGGCTGGGAGTGTTAAATGGGAAGATGTTGGTACAAGGGTTCAAACTTTCAGCTATGAGTTGAATAAGTTCTGGGGATCTAATGGTGACTATAGTTAATAATATTGTATTGCTCTTTTTAAAAAAGATTTATTTGTTTATTTATTTTGTGACTCTGCTGGGTTTTCGGTGCTGCTTGGGCCTTCTCCAGTTGTGGGAACGGGGGCTCCTCTCTAGTTTCGGTGAGCAGGTTTCTCACTGCAGTGGCTTCTCCTGTTGTGGAGCAGAGGCTCTCGGTGTGCAGGCTTAAGTGGTAGTGGCACATAGACTCAGTAGTTGTCTTGTCTCTCACGAAATAGGGGAAATACCTAGGGGTATTAAACTCAGAGGAATCTGACAATTAGCTGTTGTTTCAGTTACCTTTTGTTTTGTAAACTTACCGCAGCAGTTGGGGAGTTTGGGTTTAATAATAAATAGCCTTTCAGGGCCTGAGAGAAGGCTTGAAGTTGTCCAGAGATGGGTTGTTGGAACTGAGGCCCCACCCTACACAAGCCTGAAGCTGAAAGTGAAGTGAAAGTGTTAGTCGCTCAGTTGTGTCCAACTCTTTGGGATCCCATGGACTGTAGCCAGCCAGGCTTCTCTGTCCATGGGATTCTCCAGGCAAGAATACTGGAGTGGGTTGCCATGCCCTTCTCCAGGAGATCTTTCCCACCCAGGGATCAAACCCAGGTCTCCTGCACTGCAGGCAGATTCTTTACCATCTGAACCACACAAGCTTAAATCTGAGACCCTCAAATTCTTGTTCCCAACTCTGGTCCTCGCCCTTCTTTCACCTATTCTGTCATTTATTCAGAAAATATTTATTCAGTGTCTCTTCTGTGTCAGAACACAGTATTGGGCATGGTAAAAAAAAAGACTGATTATTCTCAGGTCACAGCAGTTCAGAGTATTAACACATGGCACAGTGTTCTGTAGACTGTGAATTTCCGTCCCAACGTGTCGTTTCGGTCCTGTGAGAGTCACCTGGAGGAAGTGCTGGTCTCAGCCCTGCCACCCCTGGTCAGGCCTGGGGGCACTTCCTTAGCCTCTGCTGTTCCCTCACCTGGAAACACACCAGTGAGAGCTGCTCAGTTCCTGATATTGGGCACACGCACTTCAGCCCTTGGAAACAGCTCTTTTAACACCCACTTCCTGTCTCAACACCCACCCTTCCATCCCCCAGAGCAGCATGAAAAGCCTTGGAGACCCCAGCAGAGAGGGTGGGCTTTCCACACAGGTTGGCCCTGGGGTGGGATGGTCCCAGATGTCCTGGCTCATCCTCTCAGGAGTGGACCCCCTCCATCCACTCAGGGGTCTGGAGGATATCATGGAGACCCTCCAGAGAACCACCCCCTGAGGTAGTTTTTCAGACCTGTGAACAGTACCACACCTAAAACCGGAGGTAGAATGAAGCCCTGAGACACAGGGAAAGAGTGGGAGCAGGAAGAACTCCATGAGTTAGAGTGTTTGCACAGCCACCCCCAGGTAAAGGTTAGTAAAGTCCCCAGGTTGATGCTTTTCAAGTGAAAGACACAAAACAGTGGAACACATTCCCTCCCGCTGCTGAAAGTCTCATGAAGCTGAATGTAGTCCAGGGCTTACCATTCTGGGCGCAGGGGCCTGCTGGCCCTGATCCCCTGATCCCAGATTCTGCATGCCTGCTTTGCTTTGAGACAGAGTGAAGAACCAGGAACTTTGGGGAGCAGTTCACTAACTCTACCCCCTCAGGCCCAGGAATGGAGCTTCTCCCCACAGGTGCCTTGCTGTTGGATTCCCTGAGAGTTGAACCCAAAGCCAAATTTTGCCTCTGGTGTAATTATTCATGAGCCACCATTTGTTGGTAAAAGTATAAAGGGCAGAGCTTGCCTCTCATTTCTAGGGCTGCTGGGTGTTTGGAGCATCTCCATTTACAGCCTGTTTTCAAAGCTTAGGAAATTGAGCTGGTTGATGGGGTCATTGGGAGCCTTTGTTGACAACTATTTACTGTCTAGTCAAGAATATGTTTTCAGGTCATTTGTTCAGCAAAGTGGATCCCCTTTGAGATATGGGCTCATACATGAAAAGTATATTGCATATTAACACACATATGTGGAACATAGAAAAATGGTACAGATGAGCCTACTTGCAAAGTAGAAACAGAGACACAGATGTAGACAGTAAACATATGGATACCAAGAGGGGAGGAGAGAGTTGGGAAGAATTGGGAGATTGGGATTGATACATATATATATACTACTGTGTATAAAACAGTTGAGAAATGAGAACCTAACTGCATAGCACAGGGAACTCTACTCAGTGCTCTGTGGTGATTAAATGGGAAGGAAATCCAAAGAAGAGGAGGTACATGTATATATGTAGCTAATTCACTTTTCTGTACAGCAGAAACTGACACAATATTATAAAACAATTAGACTCCAATAAAAATTTTTTAGAAAGTTTATACGAAAGTCCATTTTCCTTTAAAGACTGACATCCTCTTTTTTTTTTTTTTTTTTAAAGAAGGTAGCATAGATTTTGGTGTCAAAGAGATCGTATCTCTAAGTCTGGGTACTACCACTTCTTAGTTGTATAAACATAGACCTGTTCCTTGAACTCAAGATACTGAAATTACCTCACCCTAAAAATGAGAATGCTTGGCTTTCTCCAGTGGAAGTCAGATGTGTTGGGATTTTTGTGGCTTCTCTTTGTGTGTTAGTGTGCTTTTTTAGGACATTTTCGTAGAAAGAGCAAAATCATGTTTACTCTTAGTCTCTTTGTCATCTCTGATTACACATACACAGAGATAAAATTCAAAGGCAGACAAGGACCCTTGGGTCTGTGCCATGAGGCTGGAGGAAGTTCTTCCTAGAGAGCCTTGACTGTTGAGAATCCATACTTGGAGTCTTTAAGACATTGCCTACTGATAGTGTTCAATGCAATTAGAAGGTAGGACAGCAATCAGAAGAAAATGAAAATATGGTTTGGCAGGGTTAATAGTAGTACTCATCACCATCATCCTTGTTATCATCTATAAATCACTTGTTCAAGCGATGTTCAAACTTGCAGGGAATAAATGTTAGTGAGCCAGAGTCTAAGACTCATTCACTCATTCACCAAGATTTTGCTAAGCCACTGCCAGGCAAGACTGTCAGAGGGGGTGGTGTGTCAGTGAAGACAACAGTGTGCTGCCCTTTCAGAGCATAATTCCAGTCTGACAGTGTGAGAAGTTGAAGTGTGACATAACGTTAAATAGTGACAAGTGTTTGGAAAGAAAAAAGTAAGGCAGGGAGAGGAGACAGACTCATTTTTTAATATCAATATCAAGGAAGATCTTTCTGAGAAGATGGTTTGATCAGAGACCTGGATTAAGCGAGGGCATGAACCCTAGGAATACGGGGGAGCACTTTATTAGCCATAAAAAAGGATTGTCACCAAAAAACTAAAACCTTTAATTACTCTCTTGGCCCCAGTAGGACTTTGGATTTTAGTCCAAGTGCAAAGAGAAGCTATTAAGGAGAGACATGATCTGATTATTTTGTTTTAAAAAGGTCACTATTCCTGACATATGAACATGGACCTTAGGAAGGCTGGAGTGGAAAGAGTGAGACCTGTTTGGAGGCCACTGGAAAAGTCCAGATGTTAAAGCTGGATTTAGAAAAGGCAGGGGAACCAGAGATCAAATTGCCAACATCTGTTGGATCATCAAAAAAGCGACAGAATTTCAGAAAAACATTTACTTCTGCTTTACTGACTACGTCAAAGCCTTTGACTGTATGGATCACAACAAACTGTGGAAAATTCTGAAAGAGATGGGAATACCAGACCACCTGACCTGCCTCCTGAGAAATATGTATGCAGGTCAAGAAGCAACAGTTAGAACCAGACATGGAACAACAGACTGGTTCCAAATAGGAAAAGGAGTACGTCAAGGTTGTATATTGTCACCCTGCTTATTTAACTTATATGCAGAGTACATCACGAGAAATGCTGGGCTGGATGAAGCACAAGCTGGAATCAAGATTGCTGGGAGAAATATCAATAACCTCAAATATGCAGATGACACCATGCTTATGGCAGAAAGTGAAGAAGAACTAAAGAGGCTCTTGATGAAAGTGAAAGAGGAGAGTGAAAAAGTTGGCTTAAAACTCAACATTCAGAAAACTAAGATCATGGCATCTAGCCCCATCACTTTGTGGCAAATAGATGGGGAAACAATGGAAACGGTGAGAGACTTTATTTTGGGAACAACAGTGGATGAGATGATTGGATGACATTGCTGATTCGATAGACATGAGTTTGAGCAAGCTCTGGGACTTGATGATGGACAAGGAAGCCTGGTGTGCTGTGGTCCATCGGGTTGCAAGGAGTTGGACATGACTGAGCAACTGAACTGAACTGAACTGAACTGAACTGAACTGAACTGGAAAAACCCAGATGAGAGATGATAGTTCAGTTTTAAATGGCTCACTGCAGTGTTATTTGACTCCACCCTGAACTCATCCTGAGAATTCAGCCCTCTTATTATTCATGAAACACTTCACTTACTCTCAATATTAAAGAAACTCTGAGGGATCAGTGGTCCTCATCATCTCCCTTCCAAGAATGGTGCTGGGCTGGTGGATGTACACAGATGGTCCCTCCAGCATTTCACTGTCCTCCCCACTTTGGTCTTCCAGAGGAAAAAGGAGATATCAATCTCTCTTCTTGCTCTTTTTTTTTTTCATGGTTTTTGGTTCCAGAACTGAATGTCCTCTCCTCCTTTTCACTTTCCATCTTTGAATCAAAAATCTCCATTAGTCTTCTGAAGTAATTTTGAGTATGCACCAATTGCACCCATAAACAGTCCCATGAGGGACATCTTGTATTTCATTGAAGGTGGTCCAAATGTTATGATATATAGATTTGGAACTGTCAATAAAACTTGGAAAAGTTTTATTAGGTACATGGTGGACCTGGGAAAACGTGTTGGAACTTGTATGTTTTGTAACCCTAATAGCTTAATTGCTAGAATTCTTGGGACTCTTACCAATGACTTCATTTCTCCTGAATGTGGGTTTCATGAATCTGGTTGCTTGGCTGTTTTCAGAAAACAGGGGTAATAGTCACATTAATGTATCATCTTTTCCATGATTAGGAAAGAAACCTGAGAATGCATTCCTAGCAAATATGTAGACACAGTTTCCTCCAACACCTGTTCTCTTAAGTCATGAGATGTTTGAAAATAACCACACAAGTTTCAGTATCTGATCCAGTCTTTCGAATATGTACTGCTGCTGCTGCTGCTAAGTTGCTCGTTCACGTCTGACTCTTTGCCACTCCGTAGATTGCAGCCCACTAGGCTCCGCCATCCCTGGGATTCTCCAGGCAAGAACACTGGAGTGGGGTGCCATTTCTTTCTCCAATGAATATGTACTAGGGCAACATAAAATTTTTGCTAGTGTGAGCAAATGTCAGCATGCCCCATCTCTTGCACCTCTGCCCATGGATTCAAGAAGAGTAAATACCTATTGATTGGAATCACCAGTGGGTGGGTTATTTTGTTTCCATGTAATTAATCAGCAGATGAAAAAAAATATTTTTAGGAAGTTAAGTACCTAATGTCACATTGCTATTAAAATAAGGAGCTAGAATTCCATATTCCAGATACTAATCCACCCTACTTGAAAAATTTAAAAATTATACAGAAATACTTACTCATTGTGGAAAAATTAGGAAAAACAGATGGATTAAAAACGAACCTCAAAAATATTTCCACAATTCAGATATAACCAGTGCTATCCTTTTGTTTCACTTATTTCCAGACATTTCCTACACAAATTTAATTAGAAATATCTTTTCAAAGATGGATGCTGCTTTACAAATTCATTTCCCCTTTAATATTGAATAATACCTTGTGCTGTGTTAATGTCTTTCTATGGCATGAATATGAGTCTGCACTGTAATTTTTAAAACTCACATTGTTTTCCATGCCAGGATGCTAGTAGTATTTATTAAATATTTCATTATCTCTTTCCTCTTCTGAACTGGACTACAACTTGGTTAACCAGTCTTCCTTATTTAGGACATTTATTGAGTGAAGTCAATAGGGCCTTAGGAAGCATCACTATGAACAAAGCTAGTGGAGGTGATGGAATTCCAGTTGAGCTATTTCAAATCCTGAAAGATGATGCTGTGAAAGTGCTGCACTCAATATGCCAGCAAATTTGGAAAACTCAGTAGTGGCCACAGGACTGGAAAAGGTCAGTTTTCATTCCAATCCCAAAGAAAGGCAATGCCAAAGAACGCTCAAACTACTACCCAATTGCACTCATCTCACATGCTAGTAAAGTAATGCTCAAAATTCTCCAAGCCAGGCTTCAGCAATACATGAACTGTGAACTTCCAGATGTTCAAGCTAGTTTTAGAAAAGGCAGAGGAACCAGAGATCAAATTGCCAACATCCGTGGGATCATCGAAAAAGCAAGAGAGTTCCAGAAAAACATCTCTTTCTGCTTTATTGACTATGCCAAAGCCTTTGACTGTGTGGATCACAATAAGCTGTGGAAAATTCTGAAAGAGATGGGAATACCAGACCACCTGACCTGTCTCTTGAGAAACCTGTATGCAGGTCAGGAAGCAACAGTTAGAATTGGACATGGAACAACAGACTGGTTCTAAATAGGAAAAGGAGTATGTCAAGGCTGTATATTGTCATCCTGCTTATTTAACTTATACGCAGAGTACATGATGAGAAATGTTGGGCTGGAGGAAGCACAAGCTGGAATCAAGATTGCCGGGAGAAATATCAATAACCTCAGATATGCAGATGACACCACCTTTAGTTCTTCAGCATCAGTCCTTCCAATGAATATTCAGGACTGACTTCCTTTTGGATGGACTGGTTGGATCTCCTTGCAGTGCAAGGGACTCTCAAGAGTCTTCTCCAATACCACAGTTCAAAAGCATCAATCCCTCGGCACTCAGCTTTCTTTATAGTCCAATTCTCACATCCACACATGACTACTGGAAAAACCATAGCCTTGACTAGACGGACCTTTGTTGGCAAAGTAATGTCTCTGCTTTTCAATATGCTATCTAGGTTGGCCATAACTTTGCTTCCAAGTAGTAAACGTCTTTTAATTTCATGGCTGCAATCACCATCTGCAGTGATTTTGGAGCACCTAGAAATGAAGTCTCTCACTGTTTCCATTGTTTCCCCATCTATTTGCCATGAAGTGATGGGACTGGATGCCGTGATCTTAGTTTTCTGAATGTTAAGTTTTAAGCCAACTTTTTCACTCTCTTCTTTCACTTTCATCAAGAGGCTCCTTAGTGCTTCTTTGCTTTCTGCCATAAGGGTGGTGTCATCTACATATCTAAGGTTATTGATATTTCTCTTGGCAATCTTGATTCCAGTTTGTGTTCCTTCCAGCCCGGCATTTCTCATGATGTACTCTGCATATAAGTTAAATAAGCAGGGTGACGATATACAGCCTTGATGTACTCCTTTCCTACGTTGAAACCGGTCTGTTGTTCCATGTCCAGTTCTAATTGTTGCTTATTGACCTGCATACAGGTTTCTCAGCAGGCAGGTCAGGTGGTCTGGTATTCCCATCTGTTTACGAATTTTCCACAGTTTTTTGTAATCCACACAGTGAAAGGCTTTGGCGTAGTCAATAAAGCAGAAGTTTCTCTGGAATTCTGCTGCTTTTTTGATGATCCAACAGATGTTGGCAATTTGATCTCTGGTTCCTCTGCCTTTTCTAAATTCAGCTTGAACATCAGGAAGTTTACAGTTCACATACTGTGGAAGCCTGGTTTGGAGAATTTTGAGCATTACTTTACTATCGTGTGAGATGAATACAGTCATGTGGTAATTTGAACATTCTCTGGTATTGCCTTTCTTTGGGATTGGAATGAAAACTGACCTTTTCCAGTCCTGTGACCACTGCTGAGTTTTCAAAATTAGCTGGCATATTGAGTGCAAGACTTTAACAGCATCATGCCTTAGGATTTGAAGTAGCTCAACTGGAATTTATGATTATGCAGTGGTTATTTAAAGGTTCTTAAATATTCCCAAAGAATCATTCAGAAACATTCTAACATTAATGCTCACAGAGCACTGCAAGTGTTTATTTCTTCACATGTACACAATCAGTGGGATTTACCAACTTTAGCAATCTTTTCTAGAGTTATAGGGAAAAATGATTGTCATTATTTTAGCTTTGATTTCTTTGATCACTAAAGAAGAAAAATATATTTTATCAGTATGTTCATCTTTTTCCTTAAAATATTTTAAATCTAACATATTTTAAATAATATATATTTAACTTATGTACCTACATGTACATAATTTGGTCAAATGCAAACCTTTAAAATTATGAGGTGTATTTCTACTGTAAGTTTTTCTTTTTTCTTTGCTTCATCCTCTTCCTTCCTTTTGCCACAGCCTCTCTGCCTCCCAAGTAGCCTCTAAAACAGCATCACATACATTTTTTCTGCACATTTTATCTATTCTCCATATAATCTTCTATAATATATAATATACATATAATATATAATATACATGCACAATATCATATTATTTTATGAGTTTTTTTTATGAAAGTAGAATCATATATTATATGCTTTTCTGCATCTTGCTTTTCTCACTCAACAATATCTCATTTGAAAATCCTCCAAGTCATCTGGTAGAGCTCCAACTCATTATTTTTAACGACTGGAATTTTTTAAAAGTCATTCTCCTATTGGTAGACATTGCTTTTTTTTTTCTAGTTTTTTTTTTCCTACCATGACTATCCATGCTGCAGTCAATGTCTTTTTACATACATCTTTGTAAAGAAATACTTTTATTTTATTGAAATATCCATGAATGTTATTTCTGGATGGGTCTGTGATTATGTGTTTTAATTATAATACATGATGCCAGATTGCTTTTGCCAAAGGATGTAACACTTCACATTTCCACCAGCAATATATATGAGAGAATCCTTTTCATTATATCCCAGCCAGCAATAGATATTGTGGATCTTTGTAATTTTTGTTACTCTGATGAGTATAAAGTGGTAATTACATATTTACTGTAATTTGCATAGTCATGATTAATCCTTGTGAATTTGTATATCTTTTCATTTGTACCTTACCACAGGATTTATTTGTCTGAGTATCTTTGCCCACTATTTTATTCAGTTACCTGTCTCTTTCTTGTCTATTTGTAAAATACTTTTGCATATTATAAACTTAAAATTTTATCATCTGTGTTACAAATATTTTTTCCACATCTATCCTTAGTCCATTATATTTGTATATGAGATTCATTGTTATACAAAAGCTTTTCATTTTTATTTAGTCAAATATATCACACTTTAGCTTCTGAATTTCTAGTCAGAGTTAAGAAGTCATGAATTCTAAACAATACTGAATTGTGAAGTCTCACATTTTCATGTTTATCTCCTTCCAGATATATGTCTAGGATATTAGTACCAAACATTTTTCTTCCAGTTTTATTGAGGTATAATACACATACAGCACTGTGTAAGTTTAAGGGTATAGAACGATGATGTGACTTATATACCCCATGAAATAAGTTAGTAAACATCCATCACAATAAGTTAGTGAGCATCCATCATCTCACACAGATATAAAATTAAAAAATAATCTTTTTTCCCTTGTGATGAGAGCTCTTAAGATTTACTCTCATAACAATTTTCATGTGTAACATACATCAGTGCTAATTATATTAATTGTATTATACATTACATAGCTAGTAATTATTTTATATCTGGAAATTTGTACCTTTTGACCACCTTCATCCAATTCCCCCCCTTCCCACTTTTTGCCTCTACTAACTAAAAATCTGATCTCTTTTTGTATGAGATATTAGTATCTCATATGCTAATATTAGGATATTAGTACCAGTCATTAAGCAATCTAAAATTTTTCTATTAAAAATGTACCATGTTTATAATATATTAACTATCATCTACACTGGGATTTATTTCTGAAGTATCTACCATGTTTTACTGCTCCATTTACTTGTTTGTATTGGATTATAATGACTTTATAATATATTCTGACAATTGTTAAGTCAAATCTTCTCTTATAATTTTTTCATATTTTTCTTAAGTATATATTTTTTCACATACAATTTTAAAATCATGTATCCAATTAAAAATTTATTGGGATACTCATTGAAATTGCATTTAATTTGTAGATTAATTTTTGGAGAATAACACATTTTTCTGTTATTCCCTTATAAGAGATGGAATGCATCTTCATATTTTCACAATTACATATTTTAATAAGATTCCATTTATCCTGTGAACTTTTTATTAAATTACTTAAAAGTATTTTATGGTTTTTGTCACTGTTGTAAAATGATTGGCTTTTTCATTTTTTGATGCTAACTGTTAGAAAAAAGCTGTTTTATTAAAAATATTTGTTTTTAATCCAGAAACTAGAACAAACTATTTTATTATCCTTAGAATGTTTTGTATTAGAATTTTTTGAGTTTTCTATGTATAAAAATGTACAGTTATGTAATCAGCAGAAGAGATAGTATTTTGCTGTTTCTAATGTTTTTTGCCTGTTATTTCATTTGCTTCAATATCTACTATAACACTATAGAAGTGTTATAATTAATGTGAAATAGGTCATCTTTGGTTTTGGTTTTAGAATTTACTGCTAGTTTTTGGAAAATTATTGCTATTGGTTTCAAAAGTTTTTTTGTAGTGCTATTTTAAATTAGAACTGACTATTGAATTTTGTCAAATGCCTTTTTAGTATCTGTTGTAGGACATATTTCACATTTTTGCTGTACTGGTTTCAGTGGATACATTTCCTGATATTAGGCAATCTATTATTCTGGAAATATATACATCCTTTGATATATTGACAAATTCTCTTTGTTAATATTTTATTTAAGGTTACTGTTTTTATAGAAATAAGCCAAACTGGCTTACAGTTTTATATTTTGCTTCTATTTTTATTACATTTGGGCATGAAAATTAAGTTGACATCATTAGTGAAGTGAAGTGAGTCAGTCGTGTCTGACTCTTTGTGACCCCATGGACTGTAGTAGCCTATCAGGCTCCTCTGTCCATAGGATTTTCCAGGCAAGAGTACTGGAGTGGGTTGCCATTTCCTTCTCCAGGAGATCTTCCCGACCCAGGGATGGAACTCAGGTCTCCTGCATTGTAGGCAGATGCCTCATTAGGGAGCTTTATATGTATTTCAGTGGCTTATTTTAAATAATATAGGAATTTTCTGTTATTTAAAAGCCAGATTAAAGTCAGTTATGAAGCATATGGTCCTGGTGTCTTTTTAAATGATAGATTCTTAACCATCTTAAGGATTATTTGGTAATTGATTAAAATTGTCTACTTCCTGTTGGGTTGGTTTTGTAATTGATATCCTTCTAGGAAATAATTCATTCCTTTGAGCTTTTAAATATTTAAAAAAAATTTTATTGGAATACTGTTGATTTACAGTGTTGTGTTATGGGTTTTCAAATCTTTTGTCACAGAGTTACTTTTAATGTTCTTATGTTGTTCTTCAGTCTTTCCTGACTCAATGGTCATATTTCTTTTCTCATTCTTAAATTGTATTTACTTTGTATCTTTTGCTTTTTACTTTATCAGGCTTAGAAAACATTTTCTTTATTTTACTGGTCTTTTCAATGAATCCAGTTTGGGTTTAATGATCCTTTCTTTTATTTTTGTTGTTGTTTATCATTTTATGAATTTTACCTTTTATCTTTATAAATGCTATCTCCCAGCTTATTTTTATTAATTTTATTTTATTTTCTTATTTACTAATACAAAGCTCCTTTATATTTTCTGCTTTTTAAAACAAATCAAGGCATTTAAAGCTACATATTCTGCCTTGAGTATAGCTTTTATTTGTGTCCTATAGGTGGTTTTACTATAAAGTGTTTTCCTTTTTACTGCCTCCAGTGATTTTCTAGCAGTTTATATTTCTTTTCTTTTAGTACACATTTTTGTGTACTCTTTAATTTTTTGCTTTTAATTTTAAATTGAGGTTTTTAGATTCCGCATATAATTGAGATCAAATGTATTATCTTTCTTTGTCTGACTTATTTCACTTAGCACAGTGCCCTCAGGGTCCATCCATGTTGTCACAAATGGCAAAGTAGCATTCTTTTTTACAGCAGAATAGTAGTTCAATGTATATATAAACAACAATTTCTTTATCCAGTCATCAATTGATGAATATTTAGATTGTTCCCATATATTGATTATTGTAAATAATGCTGCCAATGACATGGGGGGGTGTGCTTGTATATTTTTGAGTTGATGTTTTCATTTTCTTCAGATAAATACCCAGAAGTGGAATAGCTGGATCTTACGGTAATTCTTTTTTTTTTTTTTTAATTTCTCGAGGAAACTTCGTATTGTTTTCCATAGTGGCTGGAGCAGTTTACATCCCCACCAATACTGCACAAGAGTTTCCCTTTCTCCACACCCTTACCAATACTGGTTATTTCTTTTCTTTTTGGTAATAGCCATTCTAACAGGTATGAGGTGATACCTCATTGTTATTTTGATTTGAATTTCCCCGATGATCAATGATATTGAGCATGTTTTCATCTATCTTTTGTTCTCCTGTATGTCTTTTTTGGGAAAAATGTCTATTCATATCCTTTGCCCATTTTTTTGGTCTTCCCTAGTAGCTTAGCTGGTAAAGAATCTGCCTACAAAGCAGGACATCTCGGTTCAATTACTGGATCAGGAAGATTTGCTGGAGAAGGGAATAGCTCCCCACTTCAGTATCCTTGCCTGAAGAACCATGAACAGAGGAGCCGGGCTGGCTGCAGTCCATGGGATTGCAAAGAGTTGGACATGACTGAGTGATTTTCACTTTCATTACCTTTTTTTTTATGATAGTTTTTACAGAGCTAGAACAAAAATGTTTTAAATTTGCATGAAAACATAAAAATCCTCAAATAGCCAAAGCAATCTTGAGAAAAATGGAATTGGAGGTATCAGTCTCTTCGACTTAAGACTACGTCCAAAAACTCCAGTAGTCAAAACAGTATGATTCTGGCATAAAAACAGACATATAGATCAATGGAACAGAATAGGGAGCCCGGAAATAAACCCATGTGCTTATGGTCAATTAATCTATGGCAGAGAAGGACAGAGTATACCATGGAGAAAAGATAATCTCATCAATAAGTGGTGTTGGGAAAACTGGACAACTCTATGTAAAGGAATGAAATTAGAACACTCACTAACACTTTATATAAAAATAAATTTTAAAATGGATTAAAGACCTAAATATAAGATCAGATACTATAAAATTCCTTGAGGAAAATAGGCACAACACTCTTTGACATAAATCACAGCGATATTTTTTTAAATCTGTCTTCTAAAGTAAAGGAAATAAAATCAAAAGTAAACAAATGGGACCCAGTTAAACTTAAAAGCTTTTGCACAGCAAAAGAAACCATAAACAAAATGAAATGACAACCTACTTGATGGAGGAAAGTATTAGCAAATGATATGACTGATATGAGATTAATATCCAACATATATAAACAATGCTTACAGCTCAACATCAGAAGAAAAAAAAGAATACAGATAGCATTTGTTTGAAAGAATGTGGAGAAAAGGGAACTCTAGTACACTGTTGGTGGGAATGTAGGTTGATACAATCACTATAGAGGACAGCATATACTTTTCTCAAAAACCTAAAAATAGTAAGGTTTTAAAATATAAAACTCCAGCTTTCCTTTTGTGGGGCTTCCCTTGTGGCTCAGCTGCTAAAGAATCCACCTGCAATGCCGGAGACCTGGGTTTGATTCCTGGGTTGGGAAGATGCCCTGGAGAAGGGAAAGGCTACCCACTCCAGAATTCTGGCCTGGAGAATTCCATGGACTGTATAGTCTATGGGGCTGCAAAGAGTCAGATAAGACTGAATGACTTTCACTTTCCTTTTGTTAGTATTTGCAGGGTGTTCAGTTTTTCATTCTTTTACTTTCTGTCTTTCTATCTTCTTATACTTTAGATGTTTCTTGAAAATGTCATATAGTTAAATTTTTATCATCCAGTTTGATAATATTGTCCTCTAAAATAGAGTACTTAGTCAGTTTAAATTTTAGGTGATTATTTCTACAGTTGGATTTACATCTTACCATCATATCCTTTGCTATTTGCTCCCATTTCATCATATCCCTGCTTTTAGGTAAATTGTTTTTTCTCATTCTGTTTTTCTTCTATTTGTTTGCAAGTTAACTACTCTCTTTCTGTTATTGTAGTGGTTATCTAGAAGTATGACATGCATACTTAACTTGTTAAGGTTTAAAATTAATCAACACCTTTACCCTCCTGCCAAGAAACACAAAAGCCTTAGAATACGTTAGCTCCATATACCCTCTCTCCACTTACATGTTATGGTTTTATTTTCTATTATATCTTGCTTTAGAAAACCTCACAAGATATTATTATTATTGAGTTATTATCACTACTACTACTGCTACTAGTAGTATTATACTCTATGGTTGTTTAGAATTACCCACATATTAATTTCTCTGCTCTTAATTTTTTCTTGCATCTCGGGATTGCTTTCCTATTGCTTCAAATACATATCTTAGAATTTTCATAAGTAAGGATTAGATAATACCAAACTTTCTTAGCTTTTTTCCCTGATAATATCTACTTCAGTATTATTTTTGAGAGATATTTTTTACTAAGTTTATGGCTTGGGTCACCTAATTTCCTTTAGCTTATCAAAGATGTCCTTTCACTTGTCTTTGGCTTCTCTTGGGTCTTTTTTAAGCTATTGAGAAGTTAGTCTATAATCTAGTACCTGTTTAATATTAAATACTTTGTTTATATACAATTTTGTGAAGCTTCCTTTTGCTTATCTTCTGTTTTCTTAATGGTGTCTTTCAAAAGAAAGAAGTTTTTAATTTTTGATGAAGTCCATTTTATGAGTTTTGTTTCATTAAATATTCTTTTGTTGCTTTATCTGAGAAATGTATACCAATCTAAGATCATTTATTTTCTCCTATTTTCATCTTGATGTTTTCATTTTGGGTTTTACATTTAGGACATGATTCAGTTGAGTTACTTTTTGTTTGTGGTTTGAGGTGTAAATGAAAGAAAGCTTTTTAATTTTATTCTTGTGTATGGATATCCAGTTCTTACAAGCACCATTTACTGAAAGACTATTCTTTCTTCATTGAATTGTCTTTGTACTTTTGTAAAAAATCAGCCATCTATATGTGTGTGGATTTGTTTCTGGATTCTGTATTTCATTCCATTGATCTATTTTTGTGCCGAAAGCACCCTGTTTTGATCACTGGAACTTACTATATTACGTCATGAAACTTGAGATTAGTCCTCTAATTTTGTTCTTTTAAAAAGTTGCATTTTGTCAAATATTGACATGAATCCGCCATGGGTATACATGTATTCCCCTTCTAGAACTCCCCTCCCACCTTCCTCCTGATTAACCAACACAATAATGTAAAGAAAAAAGTCTTTCTTGAATTTATTACAATAAAAAGTTGCATTTTGATATGACTTTTAGAATAAAACTTGTCAATTTCTAACAAAAAGGTCTATTGGGAAATTGTTTGGGATTACATTGATCATACAGATCAGTTTGGGGAGAATTGACATCTTCATAATATTGAGTCTTCCAATAATGGGCATAGTATATTTCTCCAATTATGTAGATAATTTTTATCTTCAATTTTCCTCAGCAATGTTCTATAGTTTTCTGTTTATAAATCTTGTATATTCTTTGTTAGATTTACCCCCAAGTACTTTATGTATTTTGATGCCATTATAAATTATATTAAAATTTGTTTTTGTTGCTACATAGTAGTATAATTTATCTTTTGGTATATTGATTTTGTTTCTTACAGACTTACTAAATTTACTTACTAGTTCTAGTAGATTTTTTTTAATAGGTTCAATTGGATTTTCTGCATAAATGGTCTTGTTATTTACAAATAACAGCAGGTTTACTCTCTTTTCAATCTGAATACCTTTTCTGAAATAATTTCTGTTAAATTTATATCACTCCTCTTAAATGTTTGTAGAATTCACCAGTCAAAGCATCTGGGCCAGTAGTTTACTTTGTAGTTTTTAAACTACAAAATTCAATTTTTGATATAGATATAGGATTATTAAGATTATCTATTTTTTTTTCTTGACTGAACTTTACTGATTTGTAGGTTTCATGGAATTTACGCTTTTTACTTGTGTTGTTGAATTTGATGGCATAAAATTGCTTGTAACATTTCCTTATTATTATTATTTTAATAGCTGTCTAATGGTGTCACTTTTCTCATTCCCGATATTGTTAATTTGCTAAAGTATATTTCTTGTAAGTAGTATATAGCTGAGTTCTTTTGTCCAATATGACAATCTTTGCTTTTTAATAAGAATGTTTAGCTCCTTTACTTTTAATATGATTATCATGGTTAGAGATTTATCTGTTATATTGCTGTTTGCTTTGTTCCATCTTTTTTGTTCCCCCTTTCCTCATTTTGATCATTAAGATACTTCCAACCTTTAAAAGTCTTGTCCAGGCAACATGAGAAGTTCAATTTTATGTTGAATCTAAAGCTTCTCCCCTCTCCTTGTCCATATCTGACCCATGGTTCAAGGGCCCTTTTCTGTTCTTTGTAGCTCTTTTACTTCTTCTTCTTTTTTTTCTTTTACTTTTCTTCCCCTTTCTGATCCTTTTGCTCTTCTCCATGGTTGAGGAAGGGTGAAGCTAGATTAGAGTAAAAAAGACTGTAAGTCTTTTATTCAATGGTAGCAATAGCCACCAAAATCTTTGTTTTTTCTTATTTATGGAGGTCTTTTGTGTTTAGTCCATAGAAAGCTTTAGATATTGGAAAGTAGACTCTGGTATTAGTCCATTTACAACTTCTGCAAGCCTGTCGGATTTAAGCACAGAAGATAATGGATGTTGGAGATTGGTGTAAAGTTGCTTACCTTAAACAGTTGTTAGTGACTTAATTATTTATTGAGTCTTATCATTCAGAACTCAGATAGAATATTTATTAAGACAGCAGGAGCTACTATAACGAAAAATCTTAAAAATGGTTTATTTTATCATCTAAAGTTGATTCCCTTTTAAAAGACGTCTGTCTTTTAAAGAACAATCCAGGGCTCCTTCCATCTGCAGCTCTGCCACCTTTGACATCTTTCCTCTGAGGCTTAATACCCATCCACATCAAGCTGACATTGTTTGGGGAGATGGTTTTATATATTAAAGCCTAAGGGTGGCATACAGTACTTCCGCTCACATTGCAGTGGCTAGAGCTCAGTTACACTTACCTGAAGGTCGGCTGGAAATATAGTGTGTGCCAAATGAGAATTGAAAAGATTTGGTAAAAAGCTAGCTAGTTTCTGTGTAGGGTAACTTTCCTTACTACGAAGTGTCCCGTGTATTTAAATTTGAAATTAAAGCTCAATGATCCTTGCTCTCTTTCCCTTCTTCTATGGCAGTGTGTTGACATCATGCGGCCAGGTCACTCACCTCTAACTCAGCCTTCAAATGGACACGTCTTAAAAAAAAGATGATCACCCATCACACGAACACTAAAGCTCTTAGAAATTTCTAAACTTGAATTTTTAAGAAAATGTTTTAGAGGGACCAGGTCTTTATAATGATCATTTAAGATAGAACACTTATTAAAGTCAGCTATGATAACTTCATACTTCATCTTCAGAGGATTTTCTTTTTAAAAAGTAATTCTTGAATGTCTTTCTAAACATATCTTTCATTTAAAAGTAACAACTTAAAGTTCTGCTTTTGGGTGTTTTGATTTCAGACAAAAAGTCATTTGTATAAGGAATCTTGTAGAGTGTTTACACTTGTCTCTGTGTTTAGTATTTTTCTTGCAAATCCCAGACCTCTGGAGTCATGGAGTACTCTGGGCCCAGGGACTCCAGTTTAACATTCATTTAATGGCTTTGACCTCTGCTCTGAAGTAGATTTATACAGAGGAGTCGTGCTTTGCATGTCCTGAAGTCATTAGTTTGGCATGAAATGGTCCCGCCGCTTGTGTTGTCATAATAATAAACAATTATTTCTGACTTGGGTTTCTGTAAAATGACCATGTCTATTTGAAGACCTAAATTATTTAAGAGCAAACTGCTTGTGGGGATGACAGTGCTTGAGGGCCAGTGACTATCTGATCCTCCATGTAGGAGTAGTTCTTTCTTACCATTTAGGAACCTAGGTGCTAATCACTTAATTTGAATGGCATCCCTTTCTAAGAATGCTAAGTATTTCCCAACATCGCCCTGGATATGGTTCTGCATGTTTTCCAATCTAACTCTGGATAATCTGTTGGGAACTTAGCATGCTATTTTATTATTGAATATGTTGTTTATGAATTTGGGATCCTAAATGTGTCTCAGGTTTTTAATATGTAGTCTTCAGTTGTGATAAGATAGCTATCTTAATTTATATTCTAGGAGTAATGACTTTTAATTGCTACTGTTTTCTCAGTACAATATGGAGCAAAGCTGTAATCTGGGAGTGGGAATGGACTGTTGGAGCTTTGAGGAAAGAAGGTGTGATGTGGTTGTCTAGGAGAGAAGAGGATGGAATGGGGCAAAGAAGGGTCCAGTGATTGCTGGGTAGCATTTTGCTGTCATAGATACAGAGGACTTGAGAGGTAAGAACTGTGGTCTGTGAGATGAGTTGGGGTCAGACCTAGTAGAGCCTTGCAGGCTGTCAGAATGAATTTGGATTTTGTTCAGACTGAAGTGCGCCACCATTGGAGGGTTTATGCAGTGTCATGACAGAGTTTAAAAGAATCACTTTGATCACTCTGTGCGGAATATTCAGAGGCAGGAAGAGATTTATTCAACAGTCTAAATAAAAGATGCTAGTAGCTTTGAACCATGGTGGAAGTGGTGGAGGTGAAGAAAAGGGGTTGAATTTGAGTTATGTTTTGAAGCTGTATCTGATGGGATTTGCCCGTTAAAAGTAGAGTATGAGAAAAAGGCATCAAGGAAGAATTTAAGGTTTAATCCTAAGCAATGCATGGATGCTGGTGCTAAGTAGATGTCGAGTTTCTCAGCTCCAAATAAACATATAAGGTCAATGCCAACTACATTGATATCCTCAGCCAAGCAGCAGAATAATCTCCATGTAGACTGAGGCAACAGTGCCATTTAGGTTAATGTGGTTAATAGCCTCCCATTTCAGACAAAAAGAAGGAAAATTTCAGCATGAACACACCAGACAGGCGTCTAAGATGTGTAGTTTTTTAGGTGTGTTAGCATATTTTCTTTTAATTTATAATTCAAGATTAATTAAGTAGACTAATTTAAGCTAACTTCTGGAAATATGCTGGAGTTTCCTTTTTTCAAAATATGACAGAATTCAGTTAGTATTCTGCAGCTTGTTAGACCAGAGAAGGCAGTGGTGACCCACTCCAGTACTTTCGCCTGGAAAACCCCATGGAAGGAGGAGCCCGGTAGGCTGCAGTCCGTGGTGTCGCTAAGAGTCCGACACAACGGAGCGACTTCACTTTCACTTTTCACTTTCATGCACTGGAGAAGGAAATGGCAACCCACTCCAGGGTTCTTGCCTGGAGAATCCCAGGGATGGGGGAGCCTGGTGGGCTGCCGGCTATAGAGTCGCACAGAGTCAGACATGACTGATGCGACTTAGCAGCAGCAGCAGCAGCTTGTTAGACTTTTCCAAACAATAAAACAAAATATATTTATTTTAATGGGAAGCTCTGCTCTCCATTTAGTATTTTAATATTTTTACTTTTTCCTTCTTTAAGACTGAAATAAAACGATGAAAGTATGAAAGATGAGTGTGCCATTAACTTTAAAGAGAGAGATGACACTTTGCTCCTCCTTTTTAAAGAACAGCTTGTCCCAATTTTTCCAGTCTTTGTCTTTTTTGATTTAAAATTTTATTGGTTTTTTGACTGGGCCAATCTCATTTCATACCCTTGCTACTGCAGCTACTTCATTCCTTTTTTTTAATCAGCTCATCAGCACACTTTTTCTGGACAACTGAGAACCAACTGTCTTCATTTCCATCCCTTAAATGTGAAGACTTTAAAAGTTTCTGTAACTGCTCACTCTCCAGGGAAAACCAAACTAAAGGATGCTATTTCCCCTCAAAGTGCAGTTTAGTCATTTTCTTTATTGTGTTTGCAAATGATGCCACTGGGACTGAGGGAGGAAATGAATGTACTGCATAGGAATCTTTGTGTTGTGATTTGGGAAGATCATGAAGAAAAATAGTACCTGGATCTTTTAGTTATGTCCTCAGTTTGTTTCTTCTAGTCTTCATATTGGGTGAATGATTAATTTCAGGTGAAAGGAAGCAAGTACTTTAGAGCCTTTCCCCTGAATTAGAAGACTTGATGGCTATGATTGTCAGTGCTTTACAGTGTAAACAGTTAGGTTTGTGGGTTGATGCCATGGTGGGAAGCCCACTCTTATTTCAGAAGTATCAATAAAAGCAATGTTGAGAGCCTGGGCTCTGAAATTCAACTTGGATACAGATTCTAGTCTTACCACTCTCTAAATGGCTGGGTCATTTAACTTCTCTGAGGCTCAACTTATTCTATATCAAATAGGGGTAATAGTGCTTACCTTACAGAGTAATTGGGAAGAGTAAAATAAATAATGTGTCTTATCCAGTTATACTATAGTGCCTTGCATATAATAAATATTCAGTAGTTGGTGGCTATTACTACTTTTCAGTTTTATTAATTGGTAATTTAAGGAGAATGCTAAGATAAGATTATTATAGATCTATTATTATATTTTATTTTGAGATAATCATACCTTATTTTATAGTGTCATATACATTAATTTATTATATATATGTATACTGTTACATATGTGTGTGTGTGTGTTAGTCCCTCAGTTGTGTCTGATTCTTTGCAGCCCCATGGATTATATAGCCTGCCAGGCTCCTATGTCCATGGAATTCTCCAGGCAAGAATGCTGGAGTGGGTTGCCATTCTCTTCTCCAGGGAAACTTCCTGACCCAAGGATAGGGGATATGAATGTATGCATGTGTATGTATATATGTTGTACATATATGAATAAGGAAAGGTTTAGATTAGAGAAAATAGCCAAAGATGGAGAAGCTCTATACAGTCAGCAAAAACAAGACCGGGAGCTGACTGTGGCTCAGATCATGAACTCCTTATTGCCAAATTCAGACTGAAATTGAAGAAAGTGGAGAAAACCACTAGACCATTCAGATATGACCTAAATCAAATCCCTTATGACTATACAATGGAAGTGAGAAATAGATTTAAAGGACTCGATCTGATAGACAGAATGCCTGATAAACGATGGATGGAGGTTCATGACATTGTACATGACAGGACTCAAGACCATCCCCAAGAAAAAGAAATGCAAAAAAGGAAAATGGCTGTCTGAGGAGGCCTTACAAATAGCTGTAAAAAGACAGGAAGTGAAAAGCAAAGGAGAAAAGGAAAGATATACCCATTTGAATGCTGAGTTCCAAAGAATAGCAAGGAGAGATAAGAAAGCCTTTCTCAGCGATCAATGCAAAGAAATAGAGGAAGACAATAGAATGGGAAAGACTAGAGATCTCTTCAAGAAAATGAGAGATACCAAGGGAACATTTCATGCAAAGATGGGCTCGATAAAGGACAGAAATGGTATGGACCTAACAGAAGCAGAAGATATTAAGAGAAGGTGGCAAGAATACACAGAAGCACTGTACAAAAAAGATCTTCATGATCCAGATATTCACGATGGTGTGATCACTCACCTAGAGCCAGACATCCTGGAATGTGAAGTCAAGTGGGCCTTAGGAAGCATCACTGTGAACAAAGCTAGAGGAGGTGATGGAATTCCAGTTGAGCTATTTCAAATCCTAAAAGATGATGCTGTGAAAGCGCTGCACTTAATATGCCAGCAAATTTGGAAGACTCAGCAGTGGCCACAGGACTGGTAAAGGTCAGTTTTCATTCCAATCCCAAAGAAAGGCAATGCCAAAGAATGCTCAAACTACCACACAATTTGCACTCATCACACATGCTAGTAAAGTAATGCTCAAAATTCTCCAAGCCAGGCTTCAGCAATACATGAACCATGAACTTCCACATGTTCAAGGTGATTTTAGAAAAGGGAGAGGAACCAGAGATCAAATTGCCAACATTTGCTGGGTCATCAAAAAAGACAGGGAGTTCCAGAAAAACATCTATTTCTGCTTTATTGACTATGCCAAAGCCTTTGACTGTGTGAATCACAGTAAACTGTGGAAAATTCTGAAAGAGATGGGAATATCAGACCGCCTGACCTGCCTCTTGAGAAACCTGTATGCAGGTCAGGAAGCAACAGTTAGAACTGGATATGGAACAACAGACTGGTTCCAAATAGGAAAAGGAGTACATCAAGGCTGTATATTGTCACCCTGCTTATTTAACTTATATGCAGAATACATCATGAAAAATGCTAGGCTGGAGGAAGCACAAGCTGGAATCAAGGTTGCTGGGAGAAATATCAATAACCTTAGATATGCAGACGACACCACTGTTATGACAGAAAGTGAAGAAGAACTAAAAAGCCTAATAAAGTGAAAGAGGAGAGTGAAAAAGTTGGCTTAAAGTTCAACATTCAGAAAACTAAGACCATGGCATCTGGTCCCATCACTTCATGGCAGATAGATGGGAAAACAGTGGAAACTGTGGCTGACTTTATTTTTCTGGGCTCCAAAATCACTGCGTATGGTGATTGCAGCCATGAAATTAAAAGACACTTACTCCTTGGAAGATAAGTTATGATCAACCTAGACAGCATATTAAAAAGCAGAGACATTACTTTGCCAACAAAAGTTCGTCTAGTCAAGGCTATGGTTTTTTCAGTGGTCATGTATGCATGTGAGAATTGGACTCTAAAGAAAGTTGAGTGCCTAAGAAATGATGCTTTTGAACTATGGTGTTGGAGAAGACTCTTGAGAATCCCTTGGACTACAAGGAGATCCAACCAGTCCATCCTGAAGGAGATCAATCCTGAGTGTTCATTGGAAGGACTGATGTTGAAGCTGAAACTCCATACTTTGGCCACCTCATGCGAATAGCTGACTCATTGAAAAGGACCCCGATGCTGGGAAAGATTGAGAACTGGAGGAGAAGGGGACGACAAAGGATTAGATGGCTGGATGGCATCATCGACTCGATGGACATGGGTTTGGGTGGACTCCGCGAGTTGGTGACAGGCAGGGAGGCCTGGTGTGCTGCGGTTCATGGGGTCGCAAAGAGTCGGACACGACTGAGCCAATGAACTGAAGTACTGACTTTCTCTAGGTAGGTACCCCTATAGTTATTAAATGTAGGCTCCGGAGCATGGCATCACCTTTAACTGGGAACTTCCTGGAAATTCAGTTTTTGAGTTCCACTCTAGAAACTCAGGAAGTGGGGCTCAGTAGTCACTGTTTCAGTGAGTCTCCCCAGTAATCTTGATACTTTATAAAGTTTGAACACCTAGAATAGAAATGTCACCACTCTAAGTTAATGATTTTCAGTCTGAAACATACTTGGTTTAGCTGGTATCTTATTTCATGTAGTAAGTTTTAAGCAACCTGTAAATGCTGAACTGAAATCAGATGGTAATATTACAAACACAAATGCTTTGTGCAACAAATGCTTGTTGATTGCTTACTAGATGCCAGGCTTTGGACTCACATGCTTTAATGCACATTTAGTATCGGAGTGTTTGACACAGCAAGCAAATGTAGGACCCAGAAGTACCTTTTCTTTCTTTGTTGCTTGAAGGGTAGTGTGGGCAAGACTTTCTCCCTCCCATGTCAAGAAGTTTTAATTGAAAGTGTTTGGGACCAACACTGTCAGGTCCCCAAAACTCCAGGCATGAGACTGAAAACTGATGATGGTGTTAGTCCTGTTGGGCCTTTCCTGGTTGGACAGCAAAGGGAGACACTGTAGGAGGCAGGGCAGGAGTGCCTGTCAGTTCCCCCGACTTCCTAGTGGCATCCTGTGTGACCTCATCAGGTTACAGAAGGTCCTGCTTCCCCCACCAAAACCTTAATTCAGCAATATGTAAAATTTTATAACTTCCTGGGAAGAGTTGGTTCTGTATCATTATTTTTAGTATGACTAAAATGGCTAAAATGTTCCCTTGTATCATCTGTCAGATTAAACAATGACTACACATATGACAGAAATATTTAGAATAAAGTAAGAAGCTCAGGGCCTAATATAACACACTCCTATACAGTCACCATTTAGATTTAACAAATGCTAATGTTTTGACGTTGTGTTAGTCAGCTGAGGTTGCTGTAATAGAATACCATACCAGGGGTCCCCCACCTCCGGGATCTAATGCCTAATGATCTGAGGTGGAGATGATCTAATAATAGTACAGAAAAGTGCACAATAAATGTAATGTGCTTGAGTCATCCTGAAACACCCTCCACCCCCAGTCTGTGGAAAAATTGTCTTTCATGAAACTAATCCCTGGTGCCAAAAAGGTTGGGGACCGTATGACTTAAGAACAGAAATTTATTTTTTCACAGTTCTGAAGGCTACAAGTCCCAAATCAACAGGCTAGTTGATTCATTTCTGGTGAGAGCTCTCTTTCTGGTCTGCAGAATTCCTGCTGTGTCCTCACCTGGCCTTTCCTCAACTTGTGTGCATGAAGAGAGAGTGAGATCTCTGGTGTCTCTTCTTATAAGGACGCCACTTCTACTGGATAGGGCCATGACCTTATGGTTCATTTAGTCTTCATTGCTTCCTTAGAGGCCCTCTGTCCCAAAACAGCCACACCGGTGATTAGAGATTCAATGTTTTGAGTTTTGGGGAGACACAATTCTACCTATAATAGCCAGTGGCATCAACCTTACCTGGGAACTTGCTAGAAATTCTCATTTTACCCTCCTTGACCCCATTCTTCCTTCTTCCTCCTCACAGGTAGACTTTTTGGAAGTTAGCTTGTATCGTTCCTCTTCTTACATTATACATTTACTACATACATACATACATGCACATATTTTTCCCCCCATGAAGACTTTTATTTGAATTTACTGAAACTAGTTGATTTTAGGGGCAACGGCCATCTTAGAAATACTGTTATCGCATCTTTCAATCCAAGAACATGTTGTTTCTCTCCATATAATTTATCCAAATGGCTATCTATTATATTTCTTCAAGGTTTATCTAGAAGCCTGTCTTACACTTACATATTTGCCAAGCCAACATATCATGCCATGCCTTATCATAGACTACACTGCCATACCTACTTGCGTTCTTTCTGGGTTATCTCTGACTATTCCACTGATTCGTCTTTTAGAGCCAAAACTACACTGTTGTAATTAGAGAGGCTTTATAATGCATGTGCATGGCTTGTATCTATAAACATTATACAACTTCATATAATTTGCTTCATGTACACGCGCATGCTGAGTTGCTTCAGTCGTGTCCAATTCATTGCAACCCTGTGGACCGTAGCCCACCAGGCTTCTCTGTCCACAGGATTCTCCAGGCAAGAATCCTGGAATGGTTTGCCATGCCCTTCTCCAGGGGATCTTCCTACCCAGGGATTGAACCTGTGTCTCCTGCATTGGCAGGTGGGCTCTTTACTACTAGTACCACTTGGGAAGCCTAATTTGCTTCATATCTGAATGATACTTGCTTTTATTCTCTCATCATTTTGTTTCTGACATTTATCCGTGTTGATGCTTGTGGATTTAGTTAATTTATTTTAGCTGCATTTTATATATATATATATAATATATTATATTAGCTGCATTATATATATATATAATATATAAATATTATTTTAGCTGCATCTATAATTGATGCATTATAGAATGAATCTATCATGATTTATCTATCCAGTAGTAATAGACATTAAAAAGTAGTTTCCATTTTTTTCATTGTCATAAGTGATGCTGCATTGGGTGTCCTTGTGTGTGGTTCCAAGTGCATATGTGCTGGAGTCTCTTTAGGGGATATACAGAGGTTTGGAACTCCTGGGTGGTAGGATATATACACCATCAGTTTTATTAAATATTGCCAATTTAAGCTCTTAGTAAAAGTTGATGTAAATTTTAATTTCCACCAGTAGAGTTTTAATTTTACACATCCTTCATAACTCTTGTCAGGCTTCTTAATTTTTGTTTACCTCCTGAGTATAAAACACTATTTTATTGCTATTTTTAAATGTACATGTCCCTGATAATTCAGGGGCTTCCCTGGTGGCTCAAGTGGTAAGGAATCTGCCTGCAACACAGGAGCTGCAGGTTCAATCCTTGGGTTGGGAAGATCCCTTGGAGGAGGAAACGGCAACCCACTCCAGTATTCTTGCCTGAAGAATCCCATGGACAGAAGAACCTGGTGGGGTACAGTCCATGGGGTCCCAAAGAGTCAGACAAGACTGAAGTGACTTAGCAAGCACACACTGATAATTCATGAGGTTAATAATCTTTCATATGTGTATTGGTCAGGCAGATGGCTCCTTGGGAGCTGACTGTTTGCATATTTGTCTACTTTCTATTGAGTTGGTTGTCTTAATATAAGTTCTTTATATAATTTTATTGTTGAAATAAAAATTTTATCTATTTGTAGTGATTGTAACCATCTCCTCCTTGTCTGCAGCTTGTTTTTTACTTCTAAAAAAGTAATGTTCTAATTAAATAGAAAGTTTATATTTCAACATAGTTGAATGTATCAATTTTTTTCTTTTATGATTTGGGCTAATTATGTCTTATTAAAGAAACTATTTCCTACTTAAGGCCATGAAAGTATTGTTTTTGACAAGTTTTAATTTCTGAGCTCTCCATTCTTTTCCATTAGTATGTCAGTCTTTTTGCATATTGCTTTAATTATTATAGCTTTACAGTAGCTTTGGTATCTCATGCACCTTAGATCAAGCTTGTTTGTTCTGTTGTTTGAATCTTTTGTAACTTTATTTTTTTCCAATCCATTTTAGGAATGTTAAAAGCTTTCATATAGATGTGATTTGTCAGATTCTTTTTGTATTTCATCAACTTATGGTTTATATATTTTGAAATTATCTTGTTAAGTGAATATATCCAAGTGCATATCAGGATGGGTCTGTAGAATTAGAGCATAAGAATTTGGCAGATATAAAATACCAGAGATAAAAACCAGAGGAGCTGGAGAAGAAAAGCTTTTTATCCAACTCTAAGCCAAGGGTTGACATAAAAGTGCCAGGTTATGTCTGCCAAGTTCATGGGAAAAAGACTCATATCGGGGACCATGTGCTAGATGAGGAGTGAAAGCATACGAAGGGGGGTCCAAGATGAAGTCAGTTGGCTGTAACTCACAGCCAACTGTTTTTAACTGCTGCTGTACCTGTGTATTTGTTTGAAGGAGACTAGCATTGAAGGTTGTTACTTGTCACTGAATCTTAGCAGGATGAAATTCTTTTGGTTGATTAAAACATATCAGAGCAACTTCTAAGATTTAATCAATTCCCACCCACACTTTTATTTTGGAAGGATATTCCTGATTTGTATTCTTCACTTTAAAGTCTTAATATCACATTTCATATTCCTCCTTGCATTTTGAACTCCAGGAGGATGAATTATTCCAATTGTCTTACTTCACTGTCTGTTATTATCTGGAGGAAACTTTAGAAAGTTCATTTTACCTGGTAGCCTTTCCCTCTGAGATTTTGTTTGTGGTAGACTCTATCGCTCAGCAGAAATACTCCTATTACAGTGCTCAGTTTATCTGTAGATGAAAACCTTTGCATCTTAAATAAAATGCTCAGCTAGTGGGGTCATGCTTGGGTCTGTTTCTCTTCATCAGTGCTTCTAAGTGTGTTTGCCAAGTCTGAGGTCCTGGACACAGACATCTTGGAAGAACACTAGGGGTAAAGGTGCTTTCCATTTAACGTGAAAAATAGCATTTTGCTTTAGGCTATTTTGCTCAATTGCTCCAAAGTAATTTACCTTGGGGAGTACAGACCAAGACTGAGACATTCAAACTAAAAGGAAACTAATTTTTTAAAAAATACATATAGTTATAAGCAATCAACGAAGGGGAGTTTATGATGAAAATTATTCTTCAGCCCCAACGGGGACATTTTCTGTGGTAAAAGATGCATTTCTCTCGAAAACACATGAAGATGTAATCCGTCTCTTCTCACTCCTTTATTACTTTCAGGTCTCTTTGGGGTGAAGAAACCAAGCAAAGTTTATGGTAAGACTTATTTTAGTAAAACAGATGACTATCCAAAGGATTTAAGGTTCTGCCCTTCTCCAGCTCCATACAAACATTTATCTCCTATGTTTAGTTTATGCAAATGAAAGAGCCTTGTAGGGGGTGGGGAGGGCATAACAAATACCCTATAATTGCACAGTTTTAAATTTAAGTTTGCTAGTACAGACTGGAATCTAAGATGGTGTGACATTTTCAGTCTCCAGAAACCTTATAACAAGCTCTGCAAATTCTGTATTTGAGTCTGTGCATTTCCTTCATTGGCCATTTTCATGGCATTTGATTATACTGCTCTAAATTCTACATGGTAGGTCTGGCACAAGATCCCTTCCGTGAATAATTATTGCTTTGCTAGATTCAAAAATATAAAAACAAAATAGCTACATTAAACCATGGATGATCTGAGAGTTAATTTTTCAGGAGGGAAAAGGACAAGAGTCCATTTAGACAGCATTTGCTTCAGGATAATATTTAATTATAGCAGTTCCAGAAGAATCTAACCCCACTGTAGCTTCCAGACTTTGATTATTTCTCTTTGCTAAACAAAGCAGAATTAATTTTGAACTTAGATCCTTTCCCGGGTAGATCCTAAAGGTTGGGTCTTTAAGCCCTTTACTTGACTTTTTAAAAAAAATGGTTACTATCAGTTTTTCTCCTTCCCAGATAAAGGTGGTATATTTACCTTGCTTATGTTGATAGAGTGTGGATCTACTTAGATTCTTAGCTTGTCTGTATACAGTCACTAGAAAGCCATGCCACGTCTCTATGCCCTGTCTGATGGACAGAAAGTAGAAGAGTCTATAGGCTTCCATATCTTGACAGTGGATATCATTCTGTGGCTAGAGGTTGACCAGGTAAAAGGAAGTCCTTGTCCAGTATCATCTCAAAGAAAAATAATTTGTGCTACACTTCTTTTCCCATCAATCTATGAAGTTGAGGGCAATAAATTTATATAAAAACAGAGGTTAAATTTTTTTGATATAAAGATGCTATAAATATTTAAAAATTTATTGAAAACTTATAGTTTGTCTGGCACTTTGCTCAACAATATGTGTGATATTCTACATTTTACAAATTAGGAGGAGAGATGAACACATATACTAGCAACTGTAATTTCAAGCAGTTATAGAATCAAGATCCTATAGAAAATGCAGACAATTGCAAAGATCACAAATGCAAAGATCTTTTCTGGCCAGTGGAGGCTTCTGGAGAAAGTTCTGTTTTTATTGGGCTTTAGAGATGCGTAGGAATTATCAATGGGCAGACCTATTTCCATGATACGAGGACTGCTTTAGATGGCACATGAGTGAACAAGACCAAGGAATGGGAAAGAACAAGTCACCCTCAAAAGCAACCAAACTCAATTACATTGGGTAGAGAGGGGTATAAAATGACACTGAAACTTTAAAGGGGATATTAGACTGTAAAAGATGGAAGAATGATAGAAGACCCAAGGTGTAAGTGGGAGTCAGGTTATGAAGAGTCACTGATGACGGCTTTGTAGGCAATGAGAATCACTGAATTTGGGTAGGGCAGTGATATGACAACAGTAGTATCCACAGACCCTTCCATGTGGCTTTGGTGAGGATTAGAACCAACAGCCTGTAGGTGAGGAGATCAGCTAGAAAGCTCTCGAATTAGTCTGAGAGATAGTCTTGAACTGAGAACCAAATCATATCTCTACCTACCTCATCAGGGACCGATCCAGGCTTGGTGGAGAGTAAATCTTGTATGATTTTAGGGTGTCCTTTTTAGGGAAAAAAAAGCAAATTTGCAAGTAAAAATTGCTTGGACAGGGACATGTAAATGAGGGGTCCTGAGCCCTCAACAATCTGGGTGAAACACTGTGAGAATTTTTAAGGTAGAATAATTTGCCCCTGTAATTATTGTTAAATGCATCTTCTTGTTCCAGAGAGGGAGGTTTTATGACAATTGGCTCAAACAGACAAATAAAACAGGTTAGCCCATAAGCATAAACTGCCTATTTGTGCAAAACCTGGTTCAAATGGAAAAAACTTATTTCAGCTTTACAGATTTTATGTTAGTCATTTTAAACATCCAAACCACTTCTAAAATAAGGATTGGCTGTGCAGAGCCTTTGGTTCAAATCCTATGCCATCTGTTTCATTTTGAAAAGTGCTTAGAATAGTGCCTGGCACAAAATAAGTGCTCAATAAAATATTAGATATTATTTTTCATCAATGGGGACTTTAAAGATAAAATTAATGAAAATGTGTTCAAAGCAAAATGCATGTTAACTTGCTTTTAGACAGATCACTTGCCTATGGGATTGTTACTATTTGAGTCCCAAAGAAATTGTCTATTTTCTTGTGGTTTTAGGTTCAGGTGGTTCTTAGCTGACTATACATTGCATTACTTGGGACACTTTTAAGTCTAACCTTTGCCAGGGCCCCAGCTGGCCAATTTGAGCAAAACCTCTGTGGTTAGCTTGGACATCAAAGTGGATTACAGGCTCCCTGATGACCTTATTAAACATCAGAGTCAGAGCTGGAAGCCAGGGCATGCGGCTTCCCAGTGTTAGGCCTAGGGCAACCTGACTTTAGCCACAGTTGAGATTACCTGAGGAAGGTTCAGATTTTCTTTGTTCTATGTTACTGTTTTATCAAAATAAACCATAAGTAATTTCTAAGATAGATACATGTTGAACTATGAAGAAGGTTATCCCAAGAGTAAATTTTAAAAAATCCTTCATACTCATTTGTAACTTATTAATTTATTCCAAAGCGCAATCTCCTTACAAATCTCTATTACACTCTATTACAATGGTTCTTGTTACCCCTTGCTGTTTCTTTTCACTTAAAGATAAAAACTTCCTGGAGTGTTCATAAAACCCTAAAAACAGTGGTCCTTACATCAATAATCACATAGTGAACACTTCCTAAAGGTCGGGCCCTGTGTTAGCTCTGTGTGTGCATTGTCTCTTTGTCCTTATAACCCTCCATTTGAGACAGGCATGATTATCATCCCCACTTTAAAGAGGGAAAGTGAGTATCCTTGATCATGCACCTGGTCTGAGAAGAGTTTAAGGGTATGTGTACTAAAAGGGAGGAAAAACAGAATAGAGACTAAGAGCTCCATGTAGGGCTCTGACAGACCCAGCAGGTTTTTAGCCTCTACTCTCTGCACTTTGGTTTCCTCACCTGTAAAACACAATAGAAATATTCACCTTATAGATTCATCATAGTTGTTGTGAGGATGATAACTATAGAAATGCTCAGAGATGACAACTGTTAATGATTTAATGAATCAGATGTGCTGCTGCCTTATTTTTCAAATACATCCTAGGTTTCTAATGTTAAAATTTTTACTGTTATTTATGATTTTACAAAGACATGCATGTAATTGTAAAAAAAGGAAGTCAAGCAAACAAAATTAAAAAAAAAAAACACCACACAATGGAACATTACTCAGCTATTAAAAAGAATACATTCAAATCAGTTCTAATGAGGTAGATGAAACTGGAGCCTATTATACAGAGTGAAGTAAGCCAGAAAGAAAAACACCAATACAGTATACTAATGCATATATATGGAATTTAGAAAGATGGTAACAATAACCCTGTATGCGAGACAGCAAAAGAGACACAGATGTATAGAACAGTCTTTTGGACTCTATGGGAGAGGGCGAGGGTGGGATGATATGGGAGAATGGCACTGAAGCATGTAAATTATCATATGTGAAACAAATCGCCAGTCAAGGTTTGATGCATGATACAGGGTGCTCGGGGCTGGTGCACCGGGATGATCCAGAAGGATGGAATCGGGAGGGAGGTGGGAGGGGGCTTCTGGAAGGGGAACATATGTACACCCATGGTGGATTCATGTCAATGCATGGCAAAACCAACACAATATTGTGAAGTAAAAAAAAATAAATTAATTTATAAAAAACTAAATAAAAATAAAACAAAAAAATTAAAAAACACTGTTAATTGTACAAGTGAGAGAGAACTTATTTAATTTTTTTCTATCCTTATTTTTTCTCTACATTCACATACACATGATTTAGCACGAGATGGTGTACATTATTGTTCTTTTAATGCCTTTTCATTCAGTAATGTTTATATTTTCTATTTTGCTGTACCATGTTTCTGTTTTGGGCTTCCCTGGTGACTCAGTGGTAAAGAATTTGCTGGCCAATGCAGGAGATGCAGGTTCGACCCCTCTATTGGGAAGATCCCCTGGAGAAGGAAATGGCAACCCACTAGAGAATTCTTGCTTGGGAAATCCTGTGAACAGAGGAGGCTGGCAAGCCACAGTCTATGAGGCCACAATAGAATCAGACCCGACTTAGTGCAGCACCAATAGTTTGCTATTAATGTTATGCTTGCAGATGGGTGTTTATGCCCATAGATGTTTAACCAGGCCTTTACTACAGGATTGTGCATGATTCAAGGACTTGCTGTATTATATAATTTGCTGTGGGCAAGGCTGGCTCTCTTCACCTTACACAGAGTGGAGTCAGTGCAAAGAGGTAGGTAAAGTCTTGCCTGGGGGGAAGTCTGTCAGACAGTCTCCTTGTATGGTCATGAAGGCCGGAAGTTGAGCATGTTGGGAGACACTAAGGGGGTCTAGGTGGGAGATTCCCGAGATGCTCCCACTGTAAGGGGAAGCTAATGTCAAACGGAGTCCCAGGGCCAAGACACAGCCGACTCTTAGGCTTGTGAAAGATGAAATATAGAAATGGACAATTGCCAGACCGTATATAAGAACAGAACTCTGACCCACACCTGCAGCAACCAGTCCAGGATAGCAGTGTTTCGTCTAAGTAAATAACCCAGAAAGCCAGCCTGCTAGACATCAGGCTTGCAGGAAGCCAGACTGCCATCTCTAGTGAACAGTCCAGAAAGCTAAGCAGTAGCACCAAGGACTTGATTAATAACTGACAGCATCCTACATTTTGTCCCCACTTCCAACTTAGGACCAACTAAATAAAGACAGACATGCACCCTGACCAGTCATACTGGATGCCCCACATATGGTCAAACCACTGCCAGCTTCCCCAGGCCAACAGCTCCCAACCAGTGCTTACTGGAGGCTTACGTTTAATCCACAGTCAAGCTTTCCCACTCCTATGCCTGCCATTGAGTCAGCCACTATTGAAGCGACATTTATTTCTGTACTTGCTTGATGCCCAAGATAGGCTGCTCGTGTATGACCACTTCAGATAAGACCCTGTGTCTTTGTTAGAACTTTATCTCTTTTTGTGAGATAAAGGCTGTTTTTCTGGAAGGCAGAGATCATAACTTACTTGTCTCAGTATTCCTAATACCAAGCACTGACTGGTTCATAATACAAACTTCGGAAAGGAGTGGGGATGAGGTCCCACTCACAAGGATTAGGCTATTTCTTTTCCAATATGGAACCTGGAAAGCCCAACATGTCTAGTCTGTCTTGTTTTGTTAGAATGAAATGTCATCCCAAATTCCAGCTTAAATGTAAACCAAAATGGAATTGACCTGGGAGTGAGGGGAATTTCATGGCCTGAGGGATTTTGTAGAATCTCTAGAGAACTATTTTTAAATCTTTTTGGCAAAGCGTTCCCCTATTTTGTTTAACACCTTCTAAACCCATGTAAATTTTAAGGGAAATTTAATTTAAAAGTTTTTTTTTTTTTTTCCTTAGCTAAATGGAAGCAGGTGCTATTCAGACAGTAAAGGAAACCATGGCTAAGCTAGTTTGGCTTATTTGTAATCCCTGTTTCCCAGGCAAATAACTGAAATGTGACCTGTGGCCATATAATTGTCATTGAGATCGAGTTTCGTGAGGCTTCTCCACCATTGTGTCAATATATCTACACTAGAACCTTGACCAGAACCCCACATTCCAATTATGACCCGTATCAGCTCCAGGCTCCCTTCCTCAGGATGGAAATACCATTCCGGCATTAGCATTGGGACCTGGAATACTGCACTTGGCCTCTATATTGACCTTGACTGGTGTGTTCTTCCATAAGACACTTCAGATTTGAACACTGAAGCAATTTTATTGCTTAGCTAAAACTTCTTCAAACATGTGGGGAAGAAGTCCAAAGGTGACTAACTTTGGAGCAATTAATTCTCAGAAATTCTATTTAGAATATTCTAAAATCTGGGAATTCAATTAATTCTCAGATTTCAGGGCTGTAATGATATTGTTTTTGTTCTAAACATCCCATCTGATGGCTCAGATGGTAAAAAATCTACCCACAATGCAGGAGACCTCGGTCCCATTCCTGGCTTGGGAGTATCCTCTGGGGTAGAAATGGTAACCCACTCTAGTATTCTTGACTGGGAAATCCCATAGATAAAGGAACCTGATGGGCTACAGTCCTTGGGGTCATAGAGTCGGATCCAAATGAGTGACTAACACACTAGACTATAAGCTCTACAATGGCAGGGACCTTGTCTGTCTTATTTGTTTCTGTGTCTCTTGTACTTGACATATAATAGCACCTAATAGGAATTTGTTCAATGTGTATTGGGATCTTGGAATTCAGAGTCCCTGTTAGAAGGTGCTGAATCACAGCAGACATAGCAAAGACAGAGAGCAAAGATCTTCCTGTAAAATATATGCAAACAAGAACACTATAGCAATTCTAACTGCGGAAAGAAGGCTAGTTTGGCTGCATATTTATTAACAAATAGACAGCTTTCTGTTAGTAGAGCCCTTTTCTGGCAGAGTCTGGTGAATCCAGAAGTTCTGCCCAATAGAATTAAGCAAATCTAAGATGAGTAATCTGATTGCCTCATTCAGAAGAGAAGGTTTAAAATAATGCTGAGTTACACTATATTGGCTTGTGGGTAGGGCACATAATAGAGTGCTTTCCAGTGGGAGGAAAGCAATTCTGTGTCCCCTGAGGGTGCTAAGGAGGACAAACCTTTTCTTCAGTTGCTGGCTAATGGAGAGAAAGCGTCCTCAACTTAGTTGTAACCTCTCCCCTTAAGCAGCCTAGTGGAAACAGCTGTGCCAACTCTGAGCCGTGTATTTGTACAACCAAATCCTCACTACATTTATCACCTAGTTTTTCCACATCTCTCTCAGCAGTCTTGGTGGGTGGCTGGGGAAGAGAAGAGGTCGTGAAGAAGACGAGCCTCTTAACATTCACTTATGTGGTGGAGCAGGAGGGGTTGTCACTCAACATGTTTCAACCTCCTTTCACTGTGCCTCCTATGGGGAAAGGGCTGAAAAGCTAAAAACTACATTTCCCAGAAACCCTTTCAGCCTGAGTGGTGGGTGGGGTTTAGCTGCTCTCTCTCTTTTTATTTAATTAATGAATTTTTTTAATTGAAGATAATTGCTTTACAGAATTTTGTTGTTTTTTGGTCAAGCAACATAAATCAGCCATATGCTCTTATTTGAAAGGCAAAGTTATTTCTTTTTCTGCTGCTCACTGGGATGATTGAGGACCTTGTGGTTTCTCTGTAGCCCTGTTACTAAAGGCTGGCCTGGCCCCTAGGCCTGGCCCCTAGGGTAATCAATGTTCAGAGGCAGGTCAGGAAGCAGCCATATTGCCAGTACACATGGTCTTCTGGTGGAGTCTTGGAACCTGCAGCAGTGATGGGGCTTGTGGAGGTCTCTTCTTCATGGCAGTGGGATGTGTTTGTACACCAGGTTCCCAACCAGCAAGCAGCAACCTGGGTGGCCTGGTTCCGCTATGTGGCTTGGGATGTGTTTCTAGAAGAACCTAGAGTTTGTTTCGTTAGTCCTCCCGATGCCCTGTAACCATTTAGCACACTGAAATAAACACAGTTCTGCTTCAACTAGCCAGATGAAGTTCTTTTCTTTGCAGTGGAATCCTGACCACTGAAAGGCTGAATCAAGCTTTCTGCATTAAGCATTATTGAGGGTTGCCCTCCCCCATTCCTGTTGCCTTGGTTTTGGACAATTATGTGCAAAACCAATGCTGTGTAACTTTTGATTCTTGAATTCTAAGCTATTGTGCATTTTCCCACTGTATTCTAGTAAGTGGTAAGCAATTAGAAATCCAAGATTATGGGGTTTATTAAAATATTGAATCTGTTACATAGTAGATTCCAATTTGTTCAGAAAAATCTTGAGCTGCTAATTTATCTCTCCAGGGCCTGAGCTTAGAATTGCCTTGTCTGTTGTTATTAGTGTTGCTCCTTGGTGTCTCAGAAACCTCTGCATGACATATAATATAAAAATAATACCAACGACTTATAATAAAGCATTATGTTTGTGTCCTTTATTATGATTTTTGAAAATGACATAATGATCCTTCCCTTATGTCAGGATTAAGAGAAAGTATTGCAAAACAAGAAAAGTAAGATTCTGAGATGTATGATAATTTGTCGAAAGTCACGAGGTCAGTTAATAAATAGTGGAATTAGGCCTATACCAGATCAGAAATGCTTATTTTTGACAAGAAAAGCAACTGCCTGATGTAACAGGTTTTCTTCAATAACCAGTCAAGAATAGCCTGGGGTAGCTAAAGGAGCTAGTTCCCCCTTTAAAAAAGTTAACCAAAAAAGATTCGTTGGATGGTACCTAACACTGCTGGTGCCCTTAAAACTGTCACTTTGGATGCAAAAGGCTGGGTTATTGACAGGAGTTGGTGGGTGAAGGGCAAGAGACAGGAGTTAATGTCTCCTTGCAATATCTGTGAGTGCTGAGGCAAGATTAGGTTACAGCTTTGTTCCATCAAACCAGGACGTGAAAAGCGGCCGTAAGGAAAAGACATTAGGCTGGACTGAGGTAGGAGAGGAAGAGCATAGGGTGCCTTGTGGAGAAGGAGAACAGACTACCTGCTGGGCTTAGTACTTCGGTTAACACTTTCTTGTTTTGTTTTGTTCTTGCTATTAATTCCTATTATTAGAGAATCCTTCAAACGGACCCTGTGGGTTTGAAACAGAATGAGAGTAAAACATTCTTTCCCACCAGATATCTCTTCGTTCCTTCTGGCTAAGCCTTTCCTGGACTTAGTTTTAGTGTTACTGGTACATGAGGAGGTTTTTTTTTTTTTTCTTTCTTTTTTGCTGTGGAAGGATTTACATGTAGCCGAATGTTTCATGGTCCTATCTGCAATGTGCTTTAAAGCTTTTTCTGAAAGTGAAATTTATTTAAAGGAAAGGCTGTTTCCTACCAGTTGGAACAGCATCTAGAAGTATGACTCATGCAGCCGGTCCCAAGGGTTTTGATAGTAGAGGCTTGCCACAGAACAAGCAGAAAGACATTAACCTTTATAATGCTGCAGATCTGACTTCGGCAGCCCTGCCACCAAGAGCCTAAGCATTTCTAGTGCCTTCTTTTGTTTTGCTTCCATTGGGAGGACAAGCCAGCTGGTTGATAATAGGAACTAAGTCTGTTGGGACTATCATCCTAGGAGGTAAATTGGTGGTTGGGAGGAAGGTGAAGTGGAAGATCAGCTCCTCAGTTCCAGTACTTGCCTCAGAAACTCTGCCTGATCTGTGTATGGTATCCTGACTGGAAAGGGGTTTTGGCCATACCTTTATATCATGGAAATTGGATGGGCTTTGCACGTACACAGACCTAAATTTGAGTAACTTGACTAGATATTTGGTATTGGGCAAATTATGTAAACTCTCAGAGTCTGGGTTTCCTCATTTGTAAAATAAAGATGATATGACCATCAAAAAGCTGTTGAGAGCACTTGAAAATGCTTTAAAGGCAAGCCACACTGCCTCTTGGCACATGGTAGGTACTCAACAGATGGCAAATGACCTTTCTGATTATGCTCAGGTTATTTGCTAGTTGTTTCCTTAACTTTGTGCTGAGTATCTCTTTTCCATTCAAGTTTCTAAGTTTCCTACTCAAATCTATTTGAGAAATTTCCCTATTTCTCTGTGTGTTATGAGCATGAGGTTTACATATAGTGTTTGTATTTCTGTATCTCTGAATCCTTATATATATATATTTTTTTTTTTTTTTGAGAGATCCTTATAACAGCCTGCAAAGTAGGCAGCCAGGAGGATGCGTGTCCTTATTTCAGAGATGGGAATGAGTTGAGACACTAGGGGAAAAAAGTAAAGACAACATACAACAGGAGCACTTATTCTAGAGCGTATGGGCTTCAATTTCCTAAAACATAAATGCAAAAAATTTGTGGTGCGTTTTGATCAAAAGAAGGTCTATGGTTTTCATTGGATTCTCAGATGGTCTGGGATCCGCCTCCTGTCCCCCAAAGCTTATGAACCACTGTGGTTAGACATAGGAGTCAAGAGAATGACTTGAAGGTGGTCCCTGGTTTCTGCATTCAGGCAGGCAGAATAGCAATGTGTGGTTGGGCTACCACTTTTATTAGAGTCCCCTGGGTTGCTTTTTAAGATGCGGATTCCTCGCCCTATCTCAGACTGGCAGAATCCGGAGCTGGAGAATCTGGCATTTGAATAAGTTCTCCAGGTGATTTTTATGGCTTCTAAGGTTGGAAATCCAGTGATGTGGTGATAGAATCTGCCTTTGAGGTCAGGCCCGCATGCATGGACCCACCACATGCAACTGTGGGACGCTGGATTACTTCAGTGTTCTCATCTGAAAAATGGGAAGGATGATCATATTTCTCTCATAAAAACCTGTGTGAACATTGGAACAGATAATGTCTGTACAGTGTTAAATTGAGGGCTTAATATGATAATTACTCAATAAATGTTAGCTGAACTGATAATAATGATTATTACTGGTGGTATTATTATCAGTGCCTTTGTTAGGAAGGTAGGAGAAAATTGAAGGCCCTGACTCTGTGGGAGGTTAATGGGTGGAGCTGACTGAGTGTTTACTTCAGTTGCTTTTGTGAGTCATCTGCTTCAACCACATAATACTTGTCAGTGATCAATTCTGTATTATGAAGACTACTGAAATGAGTGAATCAGTTAGGTTATAGTTAATGGGAAATTTCCTTTCCTTCTTTCACTCTAGCAACTTCTAATTTTCGACTATGATTTATAAAATGTTTGTTTCAAAGAGAGCTTTTTATATACAATTTACTGAAAAATAATTTACTGTTTATTATCTGTGGTAAATTCTTTGGTTAATTGGTCAGAAGTTTCACTCCTTGAGCCAGACATGCTAGAGTGTGAAGGCAGGTGGGCCACAGGAAACATCACTGTGAACAAAACTAGTGGAGGTGATGGAATTCCAGCTGAGCTATTTCAAACCCTAAAAGATGATGTTGTTAAAGTGCTGCACTCAATATGCCATCAAATTTGGAAAACTCAGCAGTGGCCACAGGACTGGAAAAGGTCAGTTTTCATTCCAATCTCAAAGAAGGACAATGCCAAAGAATGTTCACACTACTGTGCAATTGCACTCATCTCACATACTAGCAAGGTAATGCTGAAAATTCTTCAAGCTATGCTTCAGCAGTATGTGAATCAAGATCATTCAGATGTATAATCTGGATTTAGAAAAGGCAGAGGAACCAGAGATAAACTTCCAAACATCTGTTTCATCATAGAGAAAGCAAGGAAATTCCAGAAAAATACCTACTTCTGCTTCACTGACTATGCTAAAGTCTTTGACCGTGTCAGTTCAGTTCAGTCATTCAGTCTTGTCCGACTCTTTGCAACCCCCATGAATCACAGCACTCCAGGCCTCCCTGTCCATCACCAACTTCCGGAGTCCACCCAAACCCATGTTCATTGAGTCAGTGATGCCATCCAGTCATCTCCTCCTCTGTCGTCCCCTTCTCCTCCTGCCCCCAATCCTTCCCAGCCTCAGGGTCTTTTCCAGTGAGTCAACTCTTCGCATGAGGTGGCCAAAATATTGGAGTTTCAGCTTCATCAGTCCTTCCAATGAACACCCAGGATTGATCTCCTTTAGGATGGACTGGTTGGATCTTCTGGCAGTCCAAGGGACTCTCAAGAGTCTTCTCCAACACCATAGTTCAAAAGCATCAATTCTTCGGCACTCAGCTTTCTTCACTGTCCAACTCTCACATCCATACATGACTACTGGAAAAACTATAGCCTTAACTAGACGGACCTTTGTTGGCAAAGTAATGTCTCTGCTTTTAAATATGCTGTCCAGGTTGGTCATAACTTTCCTTCCAAGGAGTAAGTGTCTTTCAATTTCATGGCTGCAGTCACCACCTGCAGTGATTTTGGAGCCTCCCAAAATAAAGTCTGTCTCTGTTTCCACTGTTTCTCCATCTATTTCCCATAAAGTGATGGGACCAGATGCCATTATCTTAGTTTTCTGAATGTTGAGCCTTAAGCCAACTTTTTCACTCTCCTCTTTCACTTTCATCAAGAGGCTCTTTAGTTCCTCTTCACTTTCTGCCATAAGGGTGGTGTCATCTGCATATCTAGGGTTATTAATATTTCTTCTGGCAATTTTGATTCCAGCTTGTGCTTCTTCCAGCCCAGCGTTTCTCATGATGTACTCTGCGTATAAGTTAAATAAGCAGGGTGACAATGTACAGCCTTGACATACTCCTTTTCCTATTTGGAACCAGTCTGTTATTCCATGTCCATTTCTAACTGTTGCTTCCTGACCTGCATGCAGGTTTCTCAAGACACAGGTCAGATGGTCTGGTATTCCCATCTCTTTCAGAATTTCCCACAGTTTATTGTGGTTCACACAGTCAAAGGCTTTGGCATAGTCAATAAGGCAGAAATAGATGTTTTTTTCTGGAACTCTCTATCTTTTTCGATGATCCAGTGGATGTTGGCAATTTGATCTCTGGTTCCTCTGCCTTTTCTAAAACCAGCTTGAACATCTGGAAGTTCACGGTTCATGTATTGCTGAAGCCTAGCTTGTAGATTTGAGCACTAGTTTACTAGCGTGTGAGATGAGAGCAATTGTGTGGTAGTTCGAGCATTCTTATCATTTCTTGCCATATCTCTTGCCATCTCCTGTTTGACTACTTCTAGTTTGTCTTGACTAATATTCCAAATTCCTATGCAATATTGCTCTTTACAGCATCGGACCTTATTTCTATCACCAGTCACATCCACAACTGGATATTGTTTTTGCTTTGGCTCCATCCCTTCAATCTTTCTGGAGTTATTTCTCCAGTTATTTTGTTCTCCAGTAACATATTGGGCACCTACCGACCTGGGGAGTCCCTCTTTCAGTATCCTATCATTTTGCATTTTCATAGTGTCCATGGGGTTCTCAAGGCAAGAATACTGAGGTGATTTGCCATTCCCTTCTCCAGTGGACCACATTCTGTCAGACTTCTCCACCATGACCCGTCTGTCTTGGGTGGCCCACATGGCATGGCTTAGTTTCACTGAGTTAGACAAGGCAGTGGTCTGTGTGATCAGATTGGCTAGTGTTATGTGATTATGGTTTCAGTGTGTCTGCCCTCTGATGCCCTCTCGCAACACCTACCGTCTTACTGGGGTTTCTCTTACCTTGGATGTGGGGTATCTCTTCATGGCTGCTCCAGCAAAGCACAGCCACTGCTCCTTACCTTTGACTGTGTGGATCACAACAAATTGTGGAAAACTCTTAAAGAGATGGGAATACCAGACCACCTTACCTGTCTTCTGAGAAACCTGTACCCAGATCAAGAAGAAACAGTTAGAACCTTACATTGAACAACTGACTGGTTTAAAATTGGCAAAGGTACTCCTTAACTCCTGTTAAGGCTGTATATTGTCACCCTGCTTATTTAACTTATATGCAGAGTACATCATGTGAAATGCCAGGCTGGATGAATCACAAACTGGAATCAAGATTACTGGGAGAAATATCAACAACTTCAGATATGCAGATGATACTACTCTAATGGCAGAAAATGAAGAGGAACTGAAGAGCCTCTTGATGAGGGTCAAAGAGAAAAGTGAAAAAAATGACTTAAGACTCAAAAATCAAAAAACTAAGATCATGGCATCTGGTCCGATCACTTCATGGCAAATACATGGGGAAAAAGTGGAAACAGTGATTGATTTTATTCATTTTCTTGGGCTCCAAAATCACTACAGACAGTGACTGCAACCACAAAATTAAAAGATGCTTGCTCCTTGGTAGAAAAGCTATGACCGTATACAGCGTATTAAAAAGCAGAGACATCACTTTGCTGACAAAGATCTGTATAGTCAAAGCGGTGCTTTTTCCCATATGAATGTGAGAGTTGGGCCATAAAGAAGGCTGAGTGCCGAAGAACCGATATTTTTAAACTGTGGTGTTGGAGAAATCGCTTCAGAGTCCCCTGGACTGCAAGGAGATCCAACCAGTCCATCCTAAAGGAGATCAGTCCTGGGTGTTCATTGGAAGGACAGATGTTGAAGCTGAAACTCCAATACTTTGGCCACCTGATGTGAAGGGCTCACTCATGGGAAAAGACCCTTATGCTGGGAAAGATTGAGGGCAGGAGGAGAAGGGGATGACAGAGGATGAGATGGCTGGATGGCATCTCTGACTCAATGGACATGAGTTTGACCAAACCCCAGGAGATAGTGAAGGACAGGGAATCCTGGTGCACTGCTGTCCATGGGGTCAAAAAGAGTTAGATCTGAGTTAGCAACTGAACAACAAATTATGTTGTTTGAAAAATTTAAATTGTACTTAAATTTATTTGGCTTAAATGACAGTTTTTAGGAATCCAAACATAGTTGAAGGCCCAACTGGGGAGACATGGCATTCTTATTGCAGGTTCTAGAATTCTAGTGGATGTTGCCTAATGTTGGAATTGTTGTCTGTCTTCACAAAAGACAGAACATTCATTTAAGCATCTTCTTCTGAAAGAACTTATAAAACAACTGAGAAAGTCTTACAAATTACTCTCTCTCATCTTCATAAGGAAATACATTGCTGTGCATATTTATTAGTCTTATTTTTAAAAGATAAATGAATTTTTAAAAGGGGACAGGAAAATGCATCATTATAGACATATATATATGTCTATAAATATATATATATATACACACATATATATATATATTTCAGTTTAGTCATTCAGTCCTGTCTGACTCTTTGTGACTCCATGGACTGCAGCACGCCAGGCCTCCCTGCCATCACCAACTCCCAGAGTTTACTCTAACTAATCTCTGTTGAGTCAGTGATGCCATCCAACCATCTCATCCTCTGTCAGCCTCTTCTCCTCCTGCCTTCAGTCTTTCCTAGCATCAAGGTCTTTTCAAATGAGTCAGTTCTTTGCATCAGGTGGCCAAAGTATTGGAGTTTCAGCTTTAGCATCAGTCCTTCCAATGAATATTCAGGACTGATTTTCTTTAGAATAGACTGGTTGGATCTCCATTCAGTCCAAGGGACTCTTCAAGAGTCTTCTCCAACACCACAGTTCAAAAGCATCAATTCTTTGGCACTCAGCTTTCTTTATAGTCCAACTCTCACATCCATACATGACCACTGGAAAAACCATGGCTTTGACCAGATGGACCTTTGTTGACAAAGTAAAGTCTCTGCTCTTTGTATGCTGTCTCAGTTGGTCATAACTTTTCTTCCAAGGACTAAGTGTCTTTTAATTTCATGGCTGCAGTCACCATCTGGAGTGATTTTGGAGCCCCCTAAAATAAAGTCTATCTCTGTTTGCACTGTTTCCCCATCTATTTGCCATGAAGTAATGAGACCAGATGCCATGATGTTAGTTTTCTGAATGTTGAGTTTTAAGCCAACTTCTTCACTCTCCTCTTTCACTTTGATCAAGAGGCTCCTTAGTTCTTCTTTGCTTTCTGCCATAAAGGTGGTGTCATCTGCATATCTGAGGTTATTGATATGTCTCCCTGCAATCTGGATTCTAGCTTGTGCTTCTTCCAGCCCAGCATTTCTCGTGATGTACCCTGCATATAAGTTAAATAAGCAGGGTGACAATATACAGCCTTGACGTACTCCTTTTCCTATTTGGAACCAGTCTGTTGTTCCATGTCCAGTTGTAACTGTTGCTTCCTGACCTGCATATGGGTTTCTCAAGAGGCAGGTCAGGTGGTCTGCATTCCCATCTCTTTGAGAATTTTTCACAGTTTATTGTGATCCACACAGTCAAAATCTTTGACATATCAATAAAGCAGAAATAGATGTTTTTCTGGAACTCTCTTATATATATAATATGTACAAATATTTGGATTATAAATGGAAAATCACACAGTTGAAATGAAGACCAGAAGCCAAGCCAAATGAAAAAAAACAAAGTATTAATAATGCTACTATCTCGTATTGAACTTGGGGCTTAGTATAGATTGCTATATATATATTTTTAAACAAGTTGCCCATGAGAGGAGCAAGTGGCAAAGTCCTTTGGTGGCAGTGGACTAGTCAGGTAAGAAAGACATGCAACAGAGGGCAACAAGACCCAGGGAAATAAGCCAACAAGGAGGAACAGCAACCAATTTAAATTCAAAGGAAATTCACAAGCCTTATAAGGAATATTTTAAGAAAACACAGCTATGAATTAAACATTTGTGGTAACTGTTGAGAAGATTGTGAGGTGGTAACGGAAGAATCTGCTGTTAAAAGTTCTCCATTTCTTTTCCCTCTTTCATCTTCCATTGGACAATGAATTGTCTCAGGTTGCTCTTGAGCTCCTTATCAAGTACTGCTCTTTGCCTTATGCTCTTGGCTGGATATGGCTGCAGCTTGAACTCATTTTTCAGACCATCCTCTGGCACTGTGAGGTTGTTGTCATCACCAGACGCTGTCACAGCCCCATTCATTGTAGGAACAATTCAGAAATGAGATTGAATGTGGAGCAAATAACCAGAGAGTGTCAGGGAGCAGTTTATATGGTTTGGGCCCATGAGATTACTGGGTCAGTATGGTCCAGCGGCCCAAATTGATAGAACCACTGTGTCCGCCAGTCATTTCCTCATGTAGAGCCAAAACTTAAAACTACCAGCACAGGGAAATAAATGCACTAAGCATGCAATCAAACCACGTGTGTCCACAGTCAGCTGAGAAGAAAATGGCCTGGTTGGAAGCTCAGGTTATCTGTCTTCTTCAGATCTAATGTCAGTCACTGTAGCATTCACTGTGCCTTGACCTGAGGGAATTCCCTCTGTTTCATGTGTGCCCAAATCCCTCTGAGACCTTCCCCCACCCCCTAGTCTCTAGTTTGTTAGTTTAGCTGGTGTATTTACACTGGTGTATTCTGTCCTCTCAGTTTCCAGACCTGTTCTCAGTTCCAGCTTCTGATCTCCGGGAGTAGGGCTGGAAAATTGCCTCATTGCTTCACTTAGATAAACCTGTAGGGACAAGTTGCCTCTGCAGATCAAGTTCACTCTCTTATGCATCTCATTCACTGGGTCTGTGTCTCTGAATCTCTCTCACATACACATTTATGATGTTTCCATGTTCCGTGTTATCTCATTTATGATGTTTCCATGTTCCGTGTTATCTCTGTCTTCGCTCTCTCCTTATTCTTACAGGTGTTTCCTCCTATCTTTCACACACAAGTTTCCTGCTAACTGTCATTATTTCCCTTGTATTATATTGATATTAACTTTCATTATCGGTCCTATGCTCATCATCGTCTTCTTTCATTGCCTCAATCCATTTTCAATCTTGCTGAAACTATTCTTGTGTGTGTGTGTTCAGTCACTCAGTTTTCCTGATCCAGGGATCGAACTCTTATCTCTTGCATTTCCTTCTTTGGCAGACAGATTCTTTACCACTAGCACCACCTGGGAAGCCCATATGTATGTGTATGAAGTTATTAATATATACATATACATATTTTATACCTAATGAAATTAAAAGGGAGAGTACCTTCTCTTCTGAACAAGATGTCTGTGGGAACTGTTACTTTCTCAGCTCTCCAGTTATAGAGTGATGTTCCTCAGTCCTATGCAAACAGCAGTTGACATAGTATGTTTAGGTTGAAATTTGGACTTGGCTGATTGGTATACTTTGTTGTTATTCTGCTAGCTCTTGAATGACATGCAAAATTTATTTAAGAAGTCAAAGTCTTGTAAGGAATATTCCCATGCATTCATTTCCTATTGGAGCATTTTCTTTTGACAGAGTCATCCTTGGGAGATGATGAGGTGGACTGGCACAAGAGGAGGGAATGGTCATGAATGTCAAGGTTCCTCCACAATTCTGGTCATCAGACTGACTTTCTAGGCATAGAGACAGGTGTGTGAGTCTCTCAAAGAGCCTGAAAAAATCAAATCCCGAAATGAATGAAGGTAATTCAGTTCAGTTCAGTCACTCAGTCGTGTTCGACTCTTTATGATCACATGGACTGCAGCATGCCAGGCTTCCCCATCCATCACAAACTCCTGGGGCCTACTGAAACTCATGTCCATCATGTCGGTGATGCCATCCAACCATCTCATCCTCTGTCATCCCCTTCTCCTCCTGCCTTCAATATTTCTCAGCATCAGGGTCTTTTCTAATGAGTCAGTTCTTCGCATGAGGTGGCCAAAGTATTGGAGTTTCAGCTTCAGCATCAGTCCTTCCAATGAATATTCAGGTCTGATTTCCTTTAGGATGGACTGGTTGGATCTCTGTGCAGTCCAAGGGACTCTCAAGGTAGTGTTTTTCAGCACTCAATTTCTTCTGTGGGCTAAGAGGCAGAGCCAGGGACCATTTCAAACTTGAGTTTCTGCAGCACAACAGGGTTCCATGAATAAAAGTAGCAGTTAAAAGTTGGCAACTCCACACAGAGACAATCAATCTAACATCTCAAGGGTATGGTTTGGTGAAGTGAATCCAAAAGTAGGAATGAAGTTCATGGGCTATGATTTTGGTCTTCTTCCAGGCTTGCTATTAGCATGCTATGTGACTGGGTCTTTGCTTCCATCCCACTCTCTTAGTACTCTGGAAGACATCACCAGCTGAATTGGTGTAAGAATTTACTAACAGAGGGGAAGTGATTTATAGCCCTCAAATTGATAAGTATTAGCATGTGATCACCTCACATTGTTGTACGCTAGCCATACCTGACATAATGTACTTCAGTCTATCAGCTAATAGTTATTAACAAAATATGATTGTATTTATCCTGTGTTTAACTTTAGTTGACAATGTCTGCATTGCCTTGTGCTATTTTAACCTATATATTTTCTTTGAAGTGTGTTTCCAACTTAATGATTTGCATGTGGTACTCTTCTTAGATTATTTCTATGTTTTTTCTCCTCTACTCCTTTCCAAGTTGTTCTTTTTCTCAAATGTCCTTACTCTGTCTTTATCATCCTAGAATTTTGCTTTAGTCCTGGTATTTATTGAACCTCTTCTCCAGTGTTTCATTAGCATTTCACCCATGGATTCATTCACATAGTTCAGCCATTTTTATACTTAAAACTTTTAAACCTTTGATTAAACAAATACATACACCAAATCCCACAAAATTTCTTTGACTGGGTTAAAAAGAAATGTCTCAGAAATGAATACAATTTTTATAAACATGTTTGTCTACCATATTAAGTTTGAAACAGCTTATTTAACATTGCACATGGTACAAATTCTAAGTTTAATTTCTTAAAGGTTCAGTAAATATACACTCAGAGATGCTTATAATTCTTATAAACGTCCCTACCTGTCAGTTGTCAATGTTAACATTTGTGAGTTAACAGATGACATGCTTTGACACAATTACTAAACCTTGTCTGTTTATTTCTGGAGGGATCATGTGAAAGCCACATCCAGCTGGACCTTGGAAAAATACACGAATTTTACATAAAAAATAGAGGTTTTCCAACAGAATATCTGTCTGTAAGTCTTAGGGGCCTTATGCATGTCCAGTTAGACACATTTCACCTCTATGGCCAGTCCTATGCTTTAGAGATAGTGGCATTTGATAAAGGTTTTGGTTGTCAAAATATTTTCACTAAATGCTGCCCATTATCAGCTGAGACCTTATGTATATACACATACAAATACATAAAAAATATGAAGGGTATAAAAGAGAAACCAAAAATCACTTCACATCTCACCACTCAGAGATAACCATCTAAGTTAAGATTCTGCTGAATGTATTTAAAGTAATTTCTCTGCATATAAGTATATAGATAATTCTCCAAGCCAGGCTTCAGCGATACGTGAACTGTGAACTTCCAGATGTTCAAGCTGGTTTTAGAAAAGGCAGAGGAACCAGAGATCAAATTGCCAACATCCACTGGATCATTGAAAAAGACAGAGAGTTCCAGAAAAACATCTATTTTTGCTTCATTGACTATGCCGAAGCCTTTGACTGTGTGGATCACAATAAACTGTGGAAAATTCTGAAAGAGATGGGCATACCAGACCATCTGACCTGCCTCTTGAGAAACCTGCATGCAGGTCAGGAAGCAACAGTTAGAAATGGACATGGAACAACAGACTGGTTCCAAATAGGAAAAGGAGTATGTCAAGGCTGTATATTGTCACCCTGCTTATTTAACTTATACGCAGAGTACATCATGAGAAACGCTGGGCTGGAGGAAGCACAAGCTAGAATCAATAACCTCAGATATGCAGACGACACCACCCTTATGGCAGAAAGTGAAGAGGAACTAAAGAGCCTCTTGATGAAAGTTAAAGAGGAGAGGTTGACTTAAAGCTCAACATTCAGAAAACTAAGATCATGGCATCTGGTCCCATCACTTCATGGGAAATAGATGGGGAAAGAGTGGAAACAGAGACAGACTTTATTTTGGGGGGCTCCAAAATCACTGCAGATGGTGATTGTAGCCATGAAATTAAAAGATGCTTACTCCTTGGAATGAAAGTTATGATCAACCTAGACAGCATATTGAAAAGCACAGACACTACTTTGCCAGCAAAGGTCTGTCTAGTCAAGGCTATGGTTTTTCCAGTGGTCATGTATGGATGTGTGGATGTATGGATGTCCAACCATTCACAGTTGGATGGTGAAGAAAGCTGAGCACCAAAGAATTGATGCTTTTGAACTGTGGTGTTGGAGAAGACTCTTGAGAGTCCCTTAGACTGCAAGAAGATCCAACCAGTCCATCCTAAAGGAGATCAGTCCTGGGTGTTCATTGGAAGGACTGATGTTGAAGTTGAAACTCCAATATTTTGGTTACCTGATGTGAATAGCTGACTCATTGGAAAAGACCCTGATGGTAGGAAAGATTGAGGGCAGGAGGAGAAGGGGATGACAGAGGATGAGATGGCTGGATGGCATCATCAACTAGATGGCCATGGGTTTGGGTAGACTCTGGGAGTTTGTGATGGACAGGGAAGCCTGACGTGCTGCAGTTCGTGGGGTTACAAAGAGCTGGACATGACTGAGTGACTGAACTGAACTGAAAGTGTATAGATAACCACATATGCAGTTTTTACATAAATTGAATCATAATATACCTGACTTTCTGCAGCTTTCCTTTTTAATCAATAATATGTCCTGGACATTTATTCATGTCATGGACACTGATATTATTCAATATTTGTCTGTTTCATCAATTTTAATGACCGTATAGTATTCTATTACACACTCATGTTGAAATTTATTTAGTTGTTCCTTTATTGATCTACACGGTTTTTAGTTTTTTTCAATTTACAAATAATACTGTCATGGACATCCTTTGTGTTTAGCTCTTTCCAACTATTTCCTTAGGATGAATTCTTAGAAATATTTTGAATGGATAATTTTATATATAATGCCAAATTGTCTCCAGGGGTTTTGTTTCTTGTATAAGTTATAGTATAACTTTGAAAATACTAGTCCTGGAGGACACAGAATTTTTGTTGTAGATAATAAGCTGAAAAGAGAAAAAGCTCTGGTCTTGGGGAAGGGGAAAATAGTGGAGGCATTATGAGTTCAGCTACCCTGAATGTTGATTTTTCTGAGAGTACCCTGAGTACGGGTAGGATTGGGGAGAATGGAGGCTTGGAGTCCTTTCTGTGAAGGATGAAATGCTAGTCAGGAAGATGTGCTAACAACAATAACAAGAATAGCAACGAAAAGCCCAACTTAAACAATTAGCAACTACTAAGAATCCCATATATGGAGGAGCCTGGTAGGCTACAGTCCATGGGATCGCAAAGAGTTGGACACAACTGAGTGACTTCACTTCAGTTTCAAGATTTGCTGTCTATATAAATGTACAGTTCTATAAACTTTTGGCATAGCTTGGATTCTTACAGTTTTGAAGCCTTTATTTGTATGTGTGGTGGCAATGAGCAGAGGGCTGCTTTATTTGGAAGGATGAGTTGAGAATATGTTTATTTGGGATTATGATAAGTAAAAGCCACCTTTATTTAAGAAGATTGATGAGAGGAGCGTGCTCAGTTCTAGGAACTGGAAAAAAAAAAAAGCAAGCTGAAGATGAAGGCTCTTAGGTGGAGGAGAAGACCCTTTTGATCAATTAACCTTGTGCTCCAGGTCCTTGAAGGATGACAGAGAAGACTGCCTGAAATTAGGAGATTGCCTGGATGGAATGTGACTGATGAAGTCAACCTTATAAAGGACCAAGGACATAGAAGGATCAGAAATTTTGGCCAAACAGGAAGTATATGGCTTGCATGGTTATTTGTCTCTCCATTCTTGATGTTCCTTCTATAGTCTGCTAAAGAAATAGTTTTATTCCATTATTCTATCATTATGTATCTTTCTCCTCATCATACTGCAAAGTAAAAAGGAGAAAATGAGAGGATACTTTTACATGGACAAAAAAATAAAGCAAAAATGTCAAAGTGAACTCTGCAGTATATTTTAAAAATTGCTGTTATTCAACTGCTAAGTTGTGTCTGACTCTTTTGCAACCCCATGGATTGCAGCATGGGAGGCTCCTTTGTCCATGGGGATTTCCAGGCAAGAATACAAGAGTGGGCTGCCATTTCCTTCTCCAAGGAATCATCCCAGATTAGGGTTCGAATCCGTGTTTCCTGCATTGTCAGGTGGATTCTGTACCACTGAGACACCAAGGGAGCCCATATTTTAAAAATACATCATGACTAGGTATAATTTTTCCTCAAAATGATTATTTGATATAAAAAAGCCCATCAATGTAATTAAAACTCTCAAGCAAGTAAAAAAGATAAAAATCTATCTCATTGGATGTACAAAAATAAATAAATAAATAAAATTCAGTACATTCAGAATTTTTAAAAAATGGTCTTAAAAACTACAGTTTCCTGTGGCTGCCATGACAAATTGCTGCAGACTTGGTAGACTATATCAACACAAATTTATTTTCTTATAGTTCCAAGGGCCAGAAACTCTAAGGGTCTAAAACCAAGGTGTTGTCAGATCCAGTTCTTTCTGGAGAATTTAGGGGAAACTATTTCCCCATCTTTTCTAGTTTTTAAAAGTTGCCTGCCTTCCCTGGCTGTGATCTCTTCCTTGTATCACATCATCTTTCTCCCCCTGCTTCTATCATTACATTGCTATTTTTTTCCTTTAATTTCTGTAGTCAAATCTTCCTCCGCCTCCTTGTGCGTTAAATACTTTTGTAAAGTCCCTTTTGCCATAAAGATAACATTCATGGATTCTTGGGATGAGGATCAAGATGCCTTTGAGGCTTTTATTCAGCTATAGTGGAGAAGGAAATGGCAACTCACTCCATTATTCTTACCTGGAGAATCCCATGGACAGAGGAGCCTGGCGGGCTACAGTCCATGGGGTCACAAACAGTAGGACACAATTGAAGTGACTGATCATGAACACATGCATTCAGCTGTAGAAAGTTAAGATCAAGAGTATAAATTGGTCAATTACTTTGTAGAGGCCAATTTTGGAGGATCTTATAGCACTGAAAGTGTACATCTTCTGTAAGGTGGGTTTTTGCTTCTGGCATGTGCAAAGGAGACACGGTCAAAGACGTTCATTGCAGCATTGTCTACATTAAAATAAAAACCCAATAATATTATTACGGGGACAGTTAAACACAGTGCTGTAGTTAGAATATAGTTTATGGAGCTAGCCAACCGTATCTTTGAGTCCTGGTGCTATCATTTACTAACTAAATAATGTAAGACAGAAAGTTAACCTCTGTGGTGTACTTCTTCTATCAAATGAGGATAGTAACAATAACCACATCATTGGGTTAATCATTGTGAGAATTAAATAAGTAAATCCATGTAAAATGCTTAATTACACAGTGCTTAATACATGATACACTTTAAAAATGTGTTTTAACACCACCACCACTAATAAGGATAATAGTACAGGTGAAAGATTAACCTAGCTGATTGTGAAGCAATTACATGCTTAAGGGAACCAGAGAAAAAATTCTCTTCATACTGTATTGCTCCAGAAAACAGATCCCAGGATCTGAGTAGATATTAGTGGCTGACATATTTTAAGTAAATGTAAAAAAGAACCTTCCAACAATTACAGCTCTCCAGTGATAAAGGAGGCAGTGAAGCAAAATTAAGAAAAGTCTGTCTCTGGATGTTTTCAAACAGTATACAAGACTATCTGGCAGATGTGTTGCCAAGGAGATTCCTGTTTCAGTAGGAGCTGGAAGAGACATATTCTCAGGCCTTTTCCAGGCTTAATAATTTAATTATATCTTATTTATTTAAAATATTTAATTGGGTTTTTCTTTGAAACTAGCATTCCTATAATAAGCGGAACCACAAAGTAACACAACAATGGAGTTGCAAAGTCTGATATCTTCTAATTCCATCCTTTTAGGGTAACTAATATTGACAGCTTGGTTTGTGCTCCATTTCTGGATTTTTCTTTATACTCACACGAAGTTAAGAAAACACACACATGAACTCCATTCCTCTACCCCCAGGGTTTTCTATTTTTTTTTTAGGCCATAAGATTATACTAGTTAGGCTGCTTAGCAGCTTGTCCTTATTTTATTTAATATATCATGGATATGACTGATTTAAAGTTCATGTAGAAGAATGTGTGCTTGAAACAGTAAGACAGTTTTGAAAATTGCCTTATCAGATGTTAAAATTTATGTGACAAAATTGTGTGACATTAAAACAAAAATAGATAAATCATAACAGGGAGTCCAAGAATAATTCTAAATTCAAATGGGAATTTGGCCTTTTAAATTAGTAACAAAATGATTCCCAATCCTCCCATTTTTTTTGTAGGTGCTTATTGTGTCTCATATATAAAGATGATTATATAAAAATAAAAGTGAATTTAAGGAATTAAAAGTATAACATTAAAAATATTAGAAGAACACTTAGGACATCCTGTGTATAACCTTGGGGGTGAGTGTGTGTGTGTGTGTGTATGTGTGTGTGTGTATTGAGGTAGACTTCTAAACAACTTGAGAAATCTAGAAGCCAAGAAGATTGACAGATTTAACCATATAATAAACATTTTCTTAGAAAAAGAAAATAGGCAAAGTTGAAAACAAATCACTTAGGGAGAAAATATTTATAATTCATGTAACAGTCAAGGAGTTAATGTTCTAACGCCCTTATTATATTTTAAAAAAATCCTACAAATTGATAAGGAAAAACTAAGTAACCTAGCTTTAAACTGGACAAAGAATATGAACAGATGCTAGATGGGAGAGGCTATCAGATGAATAATCACACAAATGGAAAGATGCACACACCACCTGTTGTCAGGGAAACGCAGGTAAAAGGAGAAGCAAGCTGTCATTTTCATGTACTATACTGGCAATAATGTAAAGCACTCATAACATCTAGAAGTAAAAAGAATGTGGGGAAGTAGCCCTCATAAGTTGCTCTTGGGAATGTGAAATGTCCTCTTTGGAAAGTGATCTGGCAGATTAAAGTAAAAACTATTGGTTCTGCCTTTATGAATCTCTCCTACAGAAATGAAGTCATTAGAATATAAGGTGACATAGTCTTCAAGGATTCTTACTATAGGATTGTTTGAAGTGGCAAAAAGCTGGAAAAATCATCAATGTGTATAATGAGGGCATTGAATGGATAAGTAACAGTACATTCATACAGATCATTTTAAAGAAGAGATACTGAGTTGGTGGGGAAAATCATAATTTAATTGATTAATAAGGAACATTTTAAAATTATAAAAGTATACATAGTAAGTCTAGAAAATTCAAAAAATAAGTATTAAGAATATAAACTTTTATGTTTCTCAGAGTTATGTTTTGTCTAGTTTTCTAGTTTTGCGTGTGTGTGTGTGTGTGTCAGTGCATATGTACACACATATATACAACATCCTACTTATATTTGAATTTTTAAGCTTAGCATTAAATGGTATTTTCTTCCCATAAAGATGCATTAAATACTATTTTAAATTCTTTAATATTAGTCCATCTTGAGGCTATAGCATTACTTGTTCTTGCCAATAGAAATTGAAGTGGTTTACTGTTTGCAGTGTTTAAAATAATACAATGGTTTACTCATACATTGCTGGTGGGAATGTAAAATAGTACAAGCACTCTGAAAACATTTTGGCAGCTTCTTAAAAAAATAAACATGCAAATATCATGTGACCCAGCAGTTAAATGCTTGGGTATTCCTCCCAGAGAAATAAAAACTTATGTTCACAAAAAGTCTGTACACAAATGCTCATAGCAGCTTTATTTATAACAATCTCAAGCTGGAAAAAACCCATGTATCTTTCAATGGGTGCACACCTACATCAGGGACTACTACTCAGTGATAAAAAAGAATGAATGTTTGAGGCATACAATTTGGATGAATCTCCAGGAAATAATGTTGAATGTAAAAAGCCAATCTCCCAGATTTCATACTGTAAGAGTCCACTGAAGCAATAGTCTTGAAATGACAACATTATAGAAATAGAAAGCATATAACTGATTGCCAGAGGTTAAAGAGGAGATGGGAGAGAATAGGAAGGAGGTGGATGTGAGTGTAAAAGGGCAACGTGGGAGATCCTTGTGATGGAAATGTTCAGTATCTCGACTTTATCAATGTCATTATCTTAATTTTGATTTTGTATCATTTTGTTATCATTAGGGAAAACTGGGGAAAGGGGACAAAGGATCTCTCTGTATTTTTTCATATAATTAGCTGCATGTGAATCTACAATTCTCTGAAAACTCCAAGTTCAAATTTGAAAACATTCCATGCAATGAGCATTCCTTTGCATGTGGAGTCTCTTGTTTTGCTTCTCTAGACTATCCCTGGAGGTGAAATTTCTCCTGCAATTGTATTAACACTTTTAAGGCTTTTGAAACACATTGTCAGGCTGCTTTTTTGGAAGCTTTGTACAGTGGAGTCTGTATATTCAGGTAAGGGAGGTTGTGGCTACAGCTTTTCTACGAAAAGGACCTAGCACTGTGGGACACAGATGACATTTCCAGAATCAGTATTCAGTGAAGCCAGGCTTTTTCATGGCCTCTGGCTCTTTGGAGTTCTGCAGAGCTAAATGGTGAACCTAAGGCCTCATAATGTTTTGTTTTATTTTGTTTTTCTGCGTGCTTTTAAAGGAAAAAGGTGAGGATGGTTGCCTGTTGGTGAATTTCTATTAAAGACGTCCTAATTTTTTAAATCATTGTGTCTGTAACATGTGTAGTTTTGTTTTCAGCTTGTTTATAGGCCATGTGGAATGTTAAAATAAGGAAAGGTACGTTATGCACAGTGCTGTGTGTACTCCATCTATGTGAGTCTGCTCTTCCTAACTCTCATAAATGTGCCAAAGCTTTAATCCTTCAGTTGTTCTAAGTAGAAAGTGAATCATCTTTAGTGTTTCCTAGGAAGTGTTAAGGTTCTTTTTTTGTTGTATGATTTTCAAGTTTCACTTTATGGGCTCTGTTGAGTCTTCCAGGAAAATGACATTTTCATGGCAATCCTTTTTTCATGTAGGGCTATATTTTACTTGAAACTACTTAATTTGATCTATTTGCATAATTTATTAAAGTGTAGCTGATAACATTTAAATTAGCTAGTACAGAAAAAAAATCAGAAACCAGTTTGTTTTGCTAGTCTTTTAAGACCTGGAGTTTATGTGATTTTATATAAAAAAATCATTACCTTTAACTCAATTTAAATAAGTGCTCTTAATCAGTCAGTAAAAATTGGGTTAACATTTTTGAATTATTAATACAATTGTGGCTATGTAGGTTTTGATGAAAGAGAATTGGTTAATTTACATAGCAAGCCAGTCATTCATTTGTTTATTCATTCATCTGTTTTACTTATTTTCTTCCCCCTTACACATTATTTCACATTTCTCTAATTACTCCTCCTTTTCCAAAAACAAAGTTCCAGGCTTTTCAGTTCCTCTGTATGAGAAAATCCTCACCCTGCCTTGCTTCTTTTTTATTGCTCTTTTGTGGATTTTTTGTTCCTTTTGGGAGAAGATGGCCCTAAATGATAAAGATAAGTTATGGATGACTTATGAAATAGAATAATAATACATCCTATATTTTTTCCAAATCCTTTTACTCCTACTGCCTTTTTTTATTTTGGATTACCACTGTGTATTGAGCATACATCTTCATCAAGTTGTCCAGAAAGACGACTAAGTCTTTTTACAGGTCTGGAAGCTCTCCATGTCTTCCTCAGGGCCAATGTTAAGAAGGATTGTAAATTGCCAAAAAGCAAAAATAAAAATTCAGATGTAATGAACATCTTATGACAGAGGTGATTGAGTTCTTGGAAGTGAAAAGTAATTGGATCTAATTGTGAAGCCCAATTGTTTATAGCAGGAACATGTGTAGAATTTATGAGTTTGGCTGGTCTACTCCACACTGAATGTAGGTAGTGTTAGCCCAAGTAACTACATAAATAAAGTGTGTTACTTCACGTCATGCTTCTTATTGGGCAAACCAGATGACAGTGTTGCTGTTCCAATGGTATTTCAGGCTCGTCCACTAAAAAAGGAGGTCTGGGCAAGAGTGCCCCATGGTGGTTCTCAGCACTTTTTTTTTTTAATGACTTCATGCCATTCTTATGTGTAATCTGTACATCTCACTAGTTATTCTCACTAGTTACTCACTTCATTGGTTCTCAACAATGGCAGGGGCAAAGAGTGGTGGCAATAGGGTGCACTGGGCATGTTTGGCAGAATGTTGGGGCACATGCTCTAAAGATGCCCCTAGGAGATTATGATCCACTGTTCCCCCATTGCTACCTGCCCTACTCCTGTTTGAGAAGAACATAGCAAGGGATATAAGGAAATACTCCATTTTACTCTGGGCTTCCCTGGTGGCTCAGTGTAAAGAATTCACCTGCCAGTGTAGATGTGATCAGGCTGGGTCAGGAAGATCCCCTGGAAAAGGAAATGGCAGCCCATTCCAGTATTCTTGCCTGGGAAATCCCATGGGCAGAGAAGCCTGGTGGGCTACAGTTCATGGGGTCACAAAGAGTTGGACACGATTTAGTGACTAAACAACAACATTAAACTCTGTGTCAAGAAATGGAAATTTCCAATATATTGTTTTCTTAGAAAGTTATGAATTATCAAGATTGACTCTAAAAGGCAAAAAATATTATATAGACAAATATCATAGAAAAAAATTAATGTCAAAGATTTATATCCAAAAAAGTTTCAGAACCATAGGGTTCTGCAGTTAACTTCTTTCAAACATTCAAGAAAGAAATAATTCCAATGATATAAATAAGCTGTTCCTATATAACCATATAGGAGAAGAGGGCATCAGAGGATGAGATGGCTGGATGGCATCACCAACTCAATGAACATGAACATGGGCAAACTCCGGGAGATGATGAGGGACAGGGAAGCCTGGTGTGCTGCAGTCATGGGGTTGCAAAGAGTCGGACATGACTGGGCAACTGAACAACAACGACGACATGTAACCATGTGGACTTTCCCGGAGGCTTAGCGGTAAAGAATCCGTTTGCGATGCAGGAGACGCAAGAGACTCAGGTTTGATCCCTGGGTTGGGAAGATGCCCAGAAGAAATGGCAACCCACTTCAACAGTCTTGCCTGCAGTATCCCATGGACAGAGGAGCCTGAAAGACTACAGTCCATGGGGTCACAAAAAGTCAGACACAACTGAAGGAACTAAACACATATAACCATATATTTATCCAGTGTTTTTTAAACAAAATGAATATGCATGCTATTATTTGTAGGAAAAAAACAAAGACTTCTAAACATTAAACACATTCATATCTATTTGGTGGAATTTTGGGTTTTATATTTTTATTCACATTTCATTTTCCAAATTCTCTATATTAAACATGGGATATTTTTTATCATTTTGTCTTTATAATTTTATAATTAATCTGGGCATTAACCTTTCTTGAAGAAAGAAACTAGATATGGCTACGGTGAGTGACAGTCAACCTGGACAAGGTGTGCAGAGCCTGTGACAAATACCCACCTTGCAATGAGGAGGTCTCCATGGAGCAGCTTTTGTCACCATGCTAACAGATCTTCAATGATTCCCCTAACCTGGTGGCTCTTCTTCCTGGCTGAATGTTAGAATCATCTAGGAAGCTTTGAAAATTATCTCCCAGGCACTGATATATATATTTTAATATTCCCCAGTTGATTCTCACAGGCAGCCAGGCTTAGACCATTGTCAGAGGCTCACTGCATATGTTCTGACATTTTGCTTCATTTTAGCAGCCAAGGAAGTGGAAGCCAGGGGTCCCTCTGGCAGGATAAGCTGAGGCAAGTGAAGGCCTGTCCCGTTCCCAGTCTGATTTTTGGCCCTTTGAGTGCAGGGGCAGAGCTTGCTCTTCACCGCTGTGTTTGCCAGGTATTCAGTCTGACTATCTGTCCTTCACTGATATACAATTTGAGATAATAGCTCTCTAGTGAAAATTACTCATTATGAGGCTATTGTTTACATGAACTCTTCAGTTCAACCCTTCTTAGGGAACAAGAAGTTTAGTTTAGTTCCTAGTGATGTACAGTTCCAAGAATTTCCATTACACCTGGCAGGGATGTCAATTCTATTTCTTATCACTCAATAAAACAATTTATTAGGAAAATAAGGTTTAAAAGTGCCAGACTACATACAGTTCAGCCCTTGGAAATCATAAATGTCCTAAATCTTGTTGGACATCAGGAGAGGCAACTTAGGATATGTCCTTTCTTAAAGCTTCTGGCTGGGAGCTGGATCCTGAGATCTGTGCTAGGCTGGGGAATGAGACTGTGCAGATGGTTGGAGGCCAAGTGAGAAGGGCCTGGACAAAGCCTGTTGGCTCCAGTCTGAAGTCTGGCTATGGCTTTGGTCTTGTCTGCTCTAGATACACTTGGTTATTATCACAAATAGGAAGCCCAATTTCTCGGCGGTAGCCAAGGATGAGGAGCCAGGTGGTTCCTTAAGGAGTGTGACATGAAACAGGGCTCCATTAGGCAGTTCTTGGTTTTTCCATTGAACTTTAAAGGAGGGGGCAGTAAGGATAAATGATGAGGGAAAGAATGGAGAGCACAAATTTTTCTGTCTTTCCCAAACATTCTTTTTAAGTCCTGTTATGTCCCTGTCCATCTTAGGTGATTTATCTTTAAAATGTACAGCCCTCTGGAGCAGTAGGAAAGTCATTACCATACCCATCTAGCTGCAGGAACATTTAAGCTTTCATAAAGCCAGATCTTTTCCTTCTTGCCCTCGTCATGCAGTGAATCACAAAGATTTTGTAGATGCAAGTATTTTCCATCAAGCTTATGAATAACACCACTTGGCAGAAGACCCTGAACAAAGAACCAGACTGCAGTGGTTTGTAGTGACTTTACATACAATGTGCCTTAATTACTGGCAAGCCTGTCAAGAGCTTATTCCCACGTGTGTCAACACTTTCTTAATACACTGTAATTCATCATGTTAGCATGGCAGAAACAAGGTACTCTACATCCTTGAACTCTTCTTTCTCCAAGTGCTGGTCTTGAACTGTGCATCCCCCTGCAGTGTCTTCATCTGGTGAACCAAGAACAGACTACAGCACTGAAACAGTTAGATCCCTGGAGTCCGTCAGAGTCGTACATCACTAAGCACTTTCTGTAGCACACTACATCCAAGAAGCACTGCTTTATCGTCAAAAGGACTTTCACTTAATAACAGCAGTAAATCCTGAAAGGCAGTCTAATTTTAGACAGACAGCTTGGCTAAGAAGGAATCCTATCATTTACTCCTTTTGACAACTTTACTCATTGAGTTAATTTTCAGGCTAGTTGCATGATTAAGATAAAATTTACTTCTCTTTATTAAAAAAAGTATGCCTTTTGTATTGAAAGGAGGAGGACAGGATGGGGGAAAATGAATTCTAAATAATAAACACTGCAGTTTGGTTGGAAATAGAGTAATTTGTAAAGCTATATTATACTTCCTAGATCATCTCTTAACCCTTTGGCTTTTTTGAGTGAATTTAGAAGTGCGCTCTGAGCCCAATTTTAGGTGGTTTAGGGGAGAAGAGATGAATCTCAGTCTTGTCTCAGGGGAAAATTGGCATTGAATTCCAAAGCAACTTGGTTGCTTAAGTTTCGCATTTCATTTTTATAGCTTAGGAGAGAGAAGATAAATTTATCTACCCAGGATTTTAGATTGCTTGATGTATGTTTCACATGATCTCTTGGCCAAGACAAGCATTTTAGAGAGTTTAGAAGGAAGGGCCCACAGATCTGAGTATGGGAAGCAGAAACTTTCTTTCTGGTACTGCTGAGGCTTCAAGGAAAGTTCTCTCTGTGTGTCCATACTGCCATTTCTTAAACCTGTTCTTTGATGACCATTGCTTGTCTTTAGCTGTTGAAGTGCGATACGTGAGTGGGGTCAGTGGTGACATCTTGGTTAACAATGGAGAGACCACCTGTTTTGCATCAATCTTTTGTATTAATTCACATGGCATTTTTCAAAAGTTGGAGCAAATTACATGTGGTAGAGCTATGTTAACAGTCCTTAAATTTTAATTTTTGTCAATTATCGGGCATAAGAATGTCATAGTATAAAACATGAATGCTTTATATGAGCATTCATATAAAGCTGAGTTGCTTCTTAGCAACTCTTTCGCCCATCATAGCAACAACAGTTTCATCTCTCTCTCAGCACATAATCATGACATAGTTATAATGAAGTTAAGACATAAAAAGAATCATACATTTTTCTGTCTTCTAGAGACTTGGAATCCAGGTGTGTGTTTTTTGTGTATGGTTGAAGTACCAGCAGCAGGGATCCTGATGGTAAATGTAGAGGCTGTGGAGGGAAGGGATATGGGGTGATTAGTTTAGGTTCCAGGGAGGAGTTGTTGCTGGAGTTAGACCCTGACTCATAAGAGGGTTTATCAGAGCACAAGAGAGAGTGGACTCCAGGAAAAGAGAAGAACAACATACAAGAACTTCTGAGGATGCAACAGAGTCACCTTGAAATAAAGTTTTCTAACTTTGTGGTGAGATGTAGCACATTACAATATATGCTGAATGACTTGATAAGATGATAAAACTTAATATATAGGCTTTTCATTCCAAACTTGCTTCTTTTCTTGTGTTTCTTTGTGTATTCATGGACCCAACATCCCATCTGATTTCCAGGTTCTAAATCTCAGTAGGATCTTTGCTCCTTCTCTTTCACTTTGCCTACATCTGAATGTGCAGCGAAATCCTGTTAATTGTCTGTAGTATCTCTGCAAGCCCTTCCTCCCTTCACTACTCCCTTATCCCTGATCTCAGACTATCAATAACTTCTCCATTGAGGTCTCAGCCTCCAGTCTCCCTGACTAATTTACTATGCTTTAGCTGTTGGGTTAGGTTTTTTGGAAGCACAGTCTTATACTCTCTGGCTCAAAAACTTCCAACAGTGCTCACTGCTTATAGAAAAATTTCCAGATTTCCTTTCTTACATGCAAGAATTGCTTCACTCTGGATTTATAGAACTTTTTATCCTCTATAATGCAATTAATGAAATGCAACTCCATGCTTTTCTACTTTTTAAATTTTTCTTTCTACTTTGAACTCAGTGCCTCTGGTCAGTACTTAAAACATGTTTTGTTGAAAAAGAATATTGGAGTTTTGAACATTAAAAGTTAATATATTGGAGTCTTTTATGAATTGGTAAATGAAGTAACATTAATAAGGATTAGATATTTCTAGACGGATTTCTATTCATATATAAGACTAACATTTTAAAAGTTTTCTTCCATTTGCATTTATTCAGTGGTCCTATTGGTTACTGGTAGAATTAGAAATTCTTTGAATCTCTTCCTTCTCAATAAAATTTGGTAACCACAAGTTCAGATATAAGATTAGAGCCAGCAGAGAAATAGAAGAGGAAGATGAATATACTAGAGTAATATTCTAGTATATTTTTATGTTCAGTTCAGTTCAGTTGCTCAGTCGTGTCCAACTCTTTGCAACCCTGTGCGTTGCAGCACGCCAGGCCTCCCTGTCCATCACCAACAACTGAAGTTTACTCAAACTCATATCCATTGAGTTGGTGATGCCATCCAGCCATCTCATCCTCTGTCGTCCCCTTCTCCTCCTGCCCCCAATCCTTCCCAGCATCAGGGTCTTTTCCAGTGAGTCAACTCTTTGCATGAGGTGGCCAAAGTATTGGAGTTTCAGCTTCAACATCAGTCCTTCCAATAAACACCCAGGATTGATCTTCTTTAGGATGGACTGGTTGGATCTCCTTGCAGTCCAAGGGACTTTCAAGAGTCTTCTCGAGCATCACAATTCAAAACCATCAGTTCTTCAGTGCTCAGCTTTCTTCACCGTCCAACTCTCACATCCATAATGACTACTGGAAAAACCATAGCCTTGACTAGATGGACCTTTGTTGGCAAAGTAATGTCTCTGCTTTTCAATATGCTATCTAGGTTGGTCATAACTTTCCTTCCAAGGAGTTGGCATCTTTTAATTTCATGGCTGCAGTTACCATCTGCAGTGATTTTGGAGCCCCCCAAAATAAAGTCTGACACTGTTTCCACTGTTTCCCCATCTATTTGCCATGAAATGATGGGACCAGATGCCATGATGTTAGTTTTCTGAATGTTGAGTTTTAAGCCAACTTTTTCACTCTCCTCTTCCACTTTCATCAAGAGGCTTTTTAATTCCTCTTCACTTTCTGCCATAAGGGTAGTGTCAATTACATATTTTGTTTTCTGTATGCTAGCATTTTTTTTATTAGTTTTGCCATACAATGACATGATATCGCCATGGGTTTACATATGCTCCCCCTCCAGAACCCCCCTCCCTCCTCCCTCCCTCCTCCCTCCCCCTGGGAAATCTCGATGCACCAGCCCCGAGCATCAATCCTGGGCTGGCGATTGATTGCACATGTGATAATTAACATGTTTCGATGCCATTCTCCCATATCATCCCACCCTTGCCCTCATCCACAGAGTCCACGAGTCTGTTCTATACATCTGCGTTCCTTTTGCTGTCTCGCATGCTGGGTTCTCTTTACCGTCTTTCTAAATTCCATATATATGCGTTAGTATACTGTATTGTTGTTTTTCCTTCTGGCTTACTTCACTCTGGATAATGGGCTCCAGTTCCATCCACCTGAGTAGAACTGATTCAAATGAATTTTTTTTAATGCTGAGTAATATTCCATTGTGTATATGTACCACAGCTTTCTTATCCATTCGTCAGTTGATGGGCATCTAGGTTGCTTCCATGTCCTGGCTATTGTAAACAATGCGGCGATGAACATTGAGGTACACGTGTCTCAATTCTGGTTTCCTCGTTGTATATGCCCAGCCGTGGGATTGCTGGGTCATATGGCAGGTCTATTTGCAGTTTTTTAAGGAACCTCCACACTGTTTTCCATAGTGGCTGTACTAGTTTGCATTCCCACCAACAGTGTAAGAGAGTTCCCTTTTGTCCACATCCTCTCCAGCATTTATTGCTTGTAGACTTTTGGATGGCAGCCATTCTGACTGGTGTAAAGTGGTACCTCATTGTGGTTTTGATTTGCATTTCTCTGACAATGAGTGATGTTGAGCATCTTTTCATGTGTTTGTTAGCCATTTTTATGTCTTCTTTGGAGAAATGTCTGTTAAGTTCTTTGGCCCAGTTTTTGATTGAGTCGTTTATTTTTCTAGAATGGAGCTGCATATTTGAGGTTATTGATATTTCTCCTGGCAATCTTGATTCCAGCTTGTGCTTCCTCCAGCCCAGTGTTTCTCATGATGTGCTTGCTCTGCATATAAGTTAAATAAGCAGGGTGACAATGTACAGCCTTGACATACTCCTTTTCCTATTTGGCACCAGTCTGTTGTTCCATGTCCAGTTGTAACTGTTGCTTCCTGACCTGCATACAGGTTTCTCAAGAGGCAGGTCAGATGGTCTGGTATTCCCATCTCTTTCAGAATTTTCCACAGTTTATTGTGATCCACATAGTCAAAGGCTTTGGCATAATTAATAAGGCAGAAATAAATGTTTTTTTATTCTATTGAATAGAATTTATGTTCTATTCTATTTTCTATTCTATTGCTTTTTTGATGATCCAGCAGATGTTGGCAATTTGATCTCTGGTTCCTCTGCCTTTTCTAAAACCAGCTTGAACATCTGGAAGTTCACGGTTCATGTACTGCTGAAGCCTAGCTTGAAGAATTTTGAGCATCACTTTACCAGCGTGTGAGATGAATGCATGGCATTAATTTGATAAATTCTACATTCCCATGATTCAATAGGGTAAAGGCTCATTTCTAATTACATAAAGTTCAGTGCAGTTCAGGAAGCCCTAGAAAGCATGTCTCCTCCAGGTAGAGGCTCTGGGGTCCAGGCTCCGTCCATGTCAAGACATGGATGCATAAGCACAATGGTGTTAATATTCACACAGTGTTTTCTCTTATATTCTATCAATTATAACCAGTCAAAAGGCCCTGCCAAAGTTCAAGGCACCTAGGAAGTATAGAGGAGTGTATTTAATACTTGGTGAGTGCTACCATCTCTGCCACAGAAAAGAAAAAGTTACTGAGAAGGATGCTGGTAGAGCCCTAAGTATTAATACAGAAGATAGTCATTTGCCTGTTGCTAGCTGTGTGACCTTTGGCAATTTGCTGAATGTTCTGTGTCTCAATTTTCATACATATATGTAAAATATGTTTATGATAATATTAATAATAATAGTATCATGTAGAGTTTATAACTCCTATAAAGCAGTTGGAAGAATGCCTGGAACATTTTAAGTTTTAGTTGATGTTAGCTATTATTATTATCATTAATAAGAAAAACATGGAGTAGGCAATATAAGAACCATGACTTGGAATAAAGTTCTTAAAAATAAGCTTAGTGGGAAAAATAAATGCCGGGGTCCAGCCTCGGCGGGGTCCGGGGGTCTTGAGGGATGGGTGGCGTCGGTGGAAGAAGAACTGAGCTGAGTCGGTGTGTGGTGATGGAGCAGTCTCTCAGTTTATTGTTGTTGGTTTACAGTTTTTATAGCCAAAAGACATCCCCATTACATCACCTATCGTTCTATACAATTTTTTGTTTTCTACCTCCCATAGCAACCTTATCACTGAGTTCATTCCCCAAACTATCATGAAACATTCCCTTTGCAGAAGTCAGATTTTTATGTGTTTAGATTTAACAATAGTATGTTTACCATTTGAATGTCTTCAGTATACTTCATTCAATCATGATAAGTACATCAACCTAAGCAGAAAGGTTACATTTCTCTTATCAGGTACAACTATGTAGAAGCTAGAGGGAAGGGCTTAAGCTTGAGACTGTTTATTCTAGTAACCTACTCCAGTTCTTAGGAGAAAAGAGGAAAGAGGACAAAGAGACAGTTTAGAGAGAGGAAAGAGGACTAAGAGACAGTCAAGCAGCACTGCTTTAGCAATAAAACCCTATTAACCTTGTAACTACTATAATGAATTCCTATGTCTACAAATCCTAAAGCAATCGATATCTCCAACTATGCTGGCCACAATTATGAGCATTCCTAAGTCTCAATCGAGCCTGATTTCTTCAAGGAAGCGAGCCTCCTCTGTGGAGTGGTCAGGGGAGTGGGAGGTGGAAAGGTGACCCAAGTACGAGCTTTTCTGGTGGTGGCCTTGCCATGACCCCCAGAGAACTCTTGGTAAACTCCCCAGTAATTAGTAGGAGGAGTAGTAACCTATTTAAATGTCCCTTTCATTCCTCCTTAGCCCCCGGGGAAGGTGATCCACCTTCCCGGATCCTCTGGTTGATAAGGTCTTGGGGGGATTATCTCAGGACGAATTCTTTCCAACTGTGACTGACCTACTGAGATGAGCCAATGTTCCGAGCATGGACAGAACTTCCAAGAAAAATACCAGGGTGGGGCTTGCCCAGGATGCCCCGATAAAGAAAGTCAGCTTTGCAATTACTTTCTTAGTCTCGTGACCTTGTCATCCGAGCAAGGGGGCATCCTGACGGCTCCCGGCAAATAAAGGCATCTTTAAGCCTTGACAAGCTTTAGGTATATAATTATACAGTGGTCAAGTTGTCGATCAGGTAATTTTCTTGAGGATTTGGGGTAGAGGAGAAATATGGTTATTTTGCTGTTATTATTTTTAAAGGAATCTTTCTGAAAATTATGCTCAGAAGACCAGATTTTAAACTTATGACAGAGATAAAGAGACTTCAGTTGACAAGACCAGCCTTTTAATCATCAGACAGTAGGATATACTAGAGGATGGTTTTTCTTTTCTTGGTTATGTTTTGTTGATATATAGTTGATTTACAATGTTGTGTTAATTTCATCTGATCAGCAAAGTGAACAGAAGAATATATGTATATATTCTTTTTCATATTCTTGTCCATTATGGTTTGTCACAGGATATTGAATGTAATTCCTTGTGCTATAGAGTAGGACCTTGTTGTTTACCCATCGTACGTATGAAAGTTTGCCTCTGTTAATTCCAAATTCGCGTTCCTCCTCATTGGCAACCACAAGTCTGTTCTCAATATCTGTGAGTCTATTTTTGATTTGTAGATATGTTGATTTGTATCATATTTTAGATTCCATATATAAGTGACATCATACAGTATTTGTCTTTTCTCTTTCTGACTTTCTTCACTTAGGATGATAATCTCTAGATCCAACCAGGTTGCTGCATTTGGCATCATTTCATTCTTTTTGATGGCTGAATAATACTCCATTGTGTCTGTATACTGCATCTTCTTTGTCCTTTCATCTGTTGATAGACATTTAGGCTGTTTCCATGTATTACTTATTTTAAACAGTGCTGCTATAAACATAGGGGTGTATGTATCTTTTCAAATTATAGTTTTGGCTGGGTAAAAGCCTAAGAGTGAGATTGCTAGATCATGTAGAACATCTAGTTTTAGTTTTTTGAGGGAATCTCCATGCTGTTTTCCATAGTGGTTGTACCAATTTATGTTCCCACCAACAGTGTAAGAGATTTCCCTTTTCTCCATACCCTCTCCAGCATTTGTTATTTATAGATTTTTTTTTTAAATGATGGCCATTCTGACTGTTGGTGAGGTGGTACCTCAATGTAGTTTTGATTTGTATCTATTGGATAATTAGAGATATTGTTCAGCAGTATCTTTTCATGTGCCTGTTGGCCATTTGTATGTCTTCTTTGGAGAAATGTCTGTTTAGGTGTTCTGCTTATTATTCAATTGGATTTTTTGTTGTTGTTGTTGTTGTCTAATTTTATGAACTGTTTATACAGTTTAGAAATTAAGCCTTTGTTAGTTGCATTGTTTATAAAAATTTTCTCCCATTCTGTAGGTTTTCTTTTTGTTTCTTTTATGGTTTCCTTAAGGAAATGGCAACCTACTCCAGTACTCTTGCCTTGAGAATCTCATGGATGGAGGTGCCTGTGTGGGGTTGCAGAGTCGAACACGACTAAGCGACTTCACTTTCACTTCACTTTTCTATGCAAAAGTTTTAGAGTTTGATTAGGTCCCATTTGTTTGTTTTTGTTTATATTTTTATTGCCTTGGGGGACAGATCTTTAAAAAAAAGCAGTGATATTTATGTCAGAGAATGTTTTGCCTATGATCTCTTCTAGTTTTATGGTGTCATAGCTTATGCTTAAGTCTTTAAGCCGTTTTGAGTTTATTTTTGTGCATGGTGTGAGGGTGTGTTCTAACTTCATTGATTTACACAGCTGTCTGACTTTTCCAGCACCACTTACTGAAGAGACCGTCTCTTTCCCGTTTTTCATTCTTGCCTCTTTTGTTGAAGATTAATGAACCCTAGTTGTGTGAGTTTTTTCTCGGCTCTCTGTTCTGTTCCATTGATCCATATGTCTCTTTTTGTGCCCACACTGGTTTTTTAACTTTTTATTTTGTATTTGAGTATAGCCAATTAACAGTGTTGTGATAGTTTCAGGTGGACAGCAAAGGGACTCAGTCATACACATACATGTATCCATTCTCCCCCAAACTCCCATCCAGGGTGCCACAAAACACTGAACAGAGTTCTCTGTGCTATACAGTAGGTCCTTGTTGGTGTGCTGTGCTCAATTGCTTCAGTTGTTTCCGATTATTTGTGACACTATGGACTGTTAGCCCAATAGGCTCCTCTGTCTCCAGGCAAGAATAGTGGAGTGGGTTGCCATGCCCTCCTCCAGGGGATCTTCCTGACCTAGGAATTGAACCCATGTCTCATGCATTGCAGGTGGATTCTTTACTCACTGAGTCTCCTGCAAAGCCCAGGTCCTTGTTGGTATTTCATTTTAAATACAGCAGTGTATCCATGTCCATCCCAGACTTCCTAGCTATCCCTCCTTCCTATCCTTCACCTTGGGAAGGATAAGTTCTTTCTCTAAGTTTGTGACTCTGTGTCTGCTTTGTAAATAAGTTAATTTGTATCATTTCTTTTTATATTCCACATATAAGGGATGCCATATTTTTCCTTCTCTGTCTAACTTACTTGACTCAGAATTACCACACTGTTTTGATTACTGTAGCTTTTAAGTCTAGGCAGGTGATGCCTCCTTCTTTGTTCTTTTTCCTCAGGATTACTTTGGCAATTTTGCAAATTTTATGGTTCCATATAAATCTTAGGATTGTTTGTTCTAGTTCTGTGAAAAATGTCATAGGTAATTTGATCAGTATCACATTAAATCTATAGATTGCTTTGGGCAGCTTTGCCACTTAACAATATTAATTTTTCCAATTCAAGAGCATAGGATAGCTTTCCATTTCTTTGAATCATATTTAACTTCCTTTATTATTATTTTGTAGTCCTCAGCATATGTTTTTCATCTCCCTGGCAAGGTTTATTCCTAAGTATTTTACTTTTTTTGATGCAATTTTAAAAGGTATTGATTGTTTACACTCTCTTCTGATATTTCATTGTTAGTGTAAAGAAGTGAAACCAATTCCTCTATGTTAATCTTGTATTCTGCTACCTTGCTGAATTTGTTTATCAGTTCTAGTAGTTTCTGTGTGGAGTCTTGTGTATTTCTTTATTCTGTTGCTGCATGGATTTTTCTCTATGGCTTCTCACTGTGGTGGCTTGTCTGTTGTGGAGCATGAGCTCTAGGCTGTGCAGGGTCTAGTGGCAGCATATGGGCTCAGTAGTGGTGGTCCTGCGCTCTAGAGCACAGGCTCAATAGTTGTGGGGCACTAGTTCCTAGGAGGAGCTAGCAGTAATAGACCCTGTCTGCCAGTGCAGGAGACATAAGAGACACAGGTTTGATCCCTGGGTTGGAAAGATCCCCTAGAGGAGGAAATAGCAATCCACTCCAGTATTAGTTCATGGGGTTTCAAAGAGTTGGAGTGACTAAAACACACACACACACACACACACACACACACACACACACACACACACACACACACACACACACGGGCTTAGTTGCTCTGCAACATGTGGGATCTTCCCAGATCAGGGATTGAACCCATGTCTCTTCTATCAGCAGGCAGATTCTTTACCACTGAGAAACCAAGAAAGCCCTTTGTGTAGAGTCTTCATGGTTTTCTATACATGGTGTCATGTCATATTCATATAATGACAGTTTTATCTCTCCCCTTTCAGTTTGAATACATTTTATTTCTTTTCCTTGTCTAATTCTTGTGGTTAGGACTTCCAATACTGTGCTGAAGAAAAGTTGTGAGAGTGGGCATCCTTGTCTTATTGCAGATTTTACTGGGAACATTTTCAGCTTTTCACTATCAAGTATCATATTGGCTGTGGGTTTGTCATAAATAACTTTTATTATATTGAGATATGTTTCCTCTGCACCCAGTTTTGTAAGGACTTTTATCATGAATGGATTTTGAGTCTTATCAAGTGCTTTTTTCTGTATCTATTGAGATGATCATGTGGTTTTTGTCCTTTCTTTTATTGATGTGGTATATCACATTGGTTGATTTGCAAACCATTGTTGTGACTCTGATGAATCCAGCTCAGTCATGGGTATGACCTGAAGGATGGTCTTTATACTCTCAGCAACAGAAAATAGTAAAGGCATTCATTTATAAGGAAAAAATAAACCCATGATTTCTAGATGAGCCTGTTGAAGCATTTCAGGGGCATGGATGGTTACAACATGCTCCCCGGAGCTGGGCAGTAGGGCTCCAAGTCCTGAGTCTACCTCTTACTAACTGTGCCACCTTAATCCTCCTGTGCCTCAACGTTACTGTCTGTAAAATAGGTTAGTAACCGCACCCAGGCACCCAATTAAGATATTAGTGTATTTAAAATACTTTGAAAATGGCAGCTCAGTAGTAAATGGCTACTGTTACCTGAGGACAGTAATGAAATTCAAATCGTAGTAAAGATGCTCAGGAGACTAGAACTAAAAGTCATGATGAAAAATGGAGAAAAATATCAACAACACTCAGCAAATACTGACATTGAAGTATATGAAGTTGTGGAACAGAATCCCCAAGAATGAGGAGGAATTTCTGTAATTTAAGTCATGTAAGTTCAGACAAAATGTGAGGGAAGTATGTCACAGCAAGTGTTCTTACGTTTGCAATGTTATGGATAATATGACCTAATAGAGTATTTTCACCTTGAATTTCTCTGATAACTTGATTAGAAAGCTGGAGAGACTGACTCTTCTTTTCTGAGAGGGAACCACTTTAAATGTTTGTGCTAAGTAAGTCTGTGCTGATTTAGTCAGAAATGCTGATTTCTGAGCTTGTTGTTGACATGCATCATCACATTAAAAGGTAAGGACTTGTCAGGTTTCAAAGTCCAGTGCAGGATGGAGTCATCCACCTGGCTAATTTGGGCCAAAATGCCACAGCAAAATGAGAGGAAGGAAGCTTTTGAATTTAAATTATCTGGAAAATTACTTTAATTCCCACCACCCTTTTGCATGTTATAAACATTCCTGACTTCTCGGTATTTTGGAAAACAGGTTTGTGGATTGAGGGATTTTTGATGTGCCTTCATAAAGAATTTTTGATGTATTTTGATATTTCTTGGCATCACTTTTAATGTGTCAGACTAAACACAGATGCTGTGTACATCTTCAGATAAGTAGTCTCTACTTTCAATTTTTTTTCTTAGTCAGGAGGAGGACCCTTAGGTTCATTGGCAGAAGTAATGGAGAGGAAGTTTAACATTCCCTACAAAGTAATAATAGGGGGTTGGGGGCAGAGTGTGTATTTGAGAAAGCCTTTTTTAATAATAATTAAATAGAATCAAATATTTTCTTTTTTTTTAAATTTTCTTTACTTTATTGTGTTGGTTTTGCCATACATTGACATGAAACCACCAGAACCCCCAATCAAATATTTTCAAAATTATATTATTTACATTTGAAAATAACCAAAAACTTCCATTTTCTTAATTTAAGCTACTTAAAGATGATAAAAATTTTGCTGGGTATGGAGAGGATGCAGTGATTCTTAGCGGTTTTCAGGTAGGGATATCATAATATAGTAAAGGGAGACCTTTGTATACACACACACACACACACACACACACACACACACACACACACACACACACACACACACATCTTTTAATGAACCAGGTTCAGTGTATCAGCGGAAAGAAGACCAAACATTCTGACAGGACCATCTAGGAAAAGCAAGGTAGTGCAGCAGAGAAGTTCTGGGTCAGAAGTTCAAGAGCTGGGTTCCTGTGAGCTGCTGTTCCAGTTCTGAAACCTTGAGCAAGTCACTTGATCTCATCAAGGCTCTCTCCTCATCTGCAAAATGGGAGTAATAAAAACATTCTTTTATGATCTGTAGAGTTAAAATAGATGCCTAATGAATGTCAAAATGCTTTTTTAATTGTAAAGTGCTAACAAATGAAGATACTGTTACTACTGTGATACCATCGCTGTTATACCTAAAGTTAACTTAGACAACAGAGGCCCACTTACTATCAATACATGCACACACAAGGATTGTTAAATATGCCATAATTTTTTTTATTTCTGGTTATAGTACTCAATTTCTTTTTTACAATAAGTAGAACTTTCTATTCTCAGTTTAGGAGGACAAGAGGTACTTTAAAAATAGATGAAGAAAAGCACAATTACCATCTCTTCAGCCTAAGTTTATCCAGCCACCCATGCTTGATAGTGCATGATCTGTATAAGAAAATACTTTTGATACCATTAAGGATTATTTTAACTTTAACCTGTCATCTCAGGGGATGGGAATATTTAATATTGAGGTCTAAAACAATTATTTCTCTGAAAATAACATTCTTTTGATTTTTCAAACTCCATCCTCTTGCTTCTGATGTCGTTTTGGTGTGAAACAGACAGGTGGAAACTTCAAACCTTCTGGGATTTTGTCTTCTTCCTTGAAAATTCATGCTTGGAATCTTGACCTTTGACCTTCTCATCCTGCTCTCCTGGAGAGCCCTCATCTGACAGGCCTGCTACGTGAAGGCAGAGATAATTATAGAACATCAAGTAACTGTACAGGCTTGTGTTTCTATGGTTAAATACCAGGTTTCTGCCTCCAAATTAGTAGTTTACTATATTTTCTTAAGTGCTGGAAATTTATGGAGTTATCATCGTTGAATTCTTGTTTCTAAAACAAAAACAAAAGAAAATACCGCCTGCTGATTTCTTTCTATTTTTGTGTCTTTGGATGGCTTATACTGCCTGCAGCAGCAATCAAGAGTGTTATAGAGTTGTTTGCCTCGGAACCAAATTGGTTTTTTGCCGGGGGTGGTATTTCATATATATATTTTTTATGAATGATGCTGTCCTCAGATCCAGGAAATTACTCATAGAGAGAGTAGTGTCTATATTATGTCAAATTATTATTTCCTTGACTTTCTAATATTTTGTTTGACAATAGAGGTAATTGATGAAGTGTGAAATCTATGTATATATTGACAAGTGCCTAGAAGACTTCAAAAACATTTCAAATCATTTAAAACTAAGGACAAAATCTGTAGAGGGAGTGGGATTTCTAAAGCTAATTTACAACATCATGAAAACGCAATGTACAATGGAAATTTACTGGGGGTCTGTAACAGGGCTCTGTTAACAACCTGGAGGGGTGGGAAAGGATAGGAGGTGGGAGGGGGGTTCAGTTGGGAGGGGACATATGTATACCCATGGCTAATTCATGTTGATGTATGGCAGAAACCAAAGCAATATTGTAAAGCAGTTATCCTTCAATTAAAAATAAATAATTAAAAAAAACCCCATCAAGGTAAAAGGCACTTTTATCCCAAATAACTTAAGTAGATATTTCCTCTGCCTTAAGGGTGGGGAGCATAACTCCCATTCCTAATATATGACCTGTGCATAGTGACTCCATTCCAAAGTGTATAATATGGAAATAGCCCAGGGGAAGGACTGGAAGGAGAGGAAGAGACACTTTACTGTAGAGAAGCTTGCTACATACTACCTCAAGGCCAACACTGAGAGTCACAGATCATACTGATAATATGTGCCTTTGATATGGTATGATGAGATGGCCTCTTCTTCCTCAGAACCCATAACCCCAGTCTTACCTTGAGAAGAACAACACACAAATTCCAGTACTGGGGCATCCTACAACATACCGGACCAGTACTCCTCAAAAACTGTCAAGGTCATCAAAAGCAAAGAGTTCTGAGAAACTGTCACAGCAAAGAGGAGCCTAAAGAGACGAGACATCTAAATAACTGTTGTATTCTGAATAGGATCCTGGGATAGAAAAAGGGTGCAAGGTTCAAACTAAGGGAATCTCAATATGCTATGAAATTTAGTTATTAATAATGTACCAGTATTGGTTCATTGCTTGTAAGATGTTGATAATTTGCTCCGGCCGCTAGCTGGGCGCAGTCGCTCTGGCCCGCAGAGCAATCAACGGGAGCTCCGAACCCACCTGAAAACGGATGAAAGGGTTGGGACAAGAGGTGCAAAGAACGGCAGCAAGACAAAGGTTCTGATCAAGCTGCGAAACTTTATTGAGCGCAAGGCGATTATATATGGGGAGGAAGGGAGGGAGGGGGAAAAGGAAGGGGGGAGTTCTGACGGGCATGTGAGGAATACGTGTCTTGTGGGTGATTGGCCTGTCGGATCCTTTTGGTGATTTGCCAGCCGAATGTATAGCTGGCACGTAATCAGCGCCTTATATGGCAGCAGGCTTGTAGTGTTCCGACCGTAATGGCACTGGCTGATCGCATCAGCTGGCCGGGCCCCAACAATAATTGGGGAACCAGATGTAAGGTATGTGGTAACTTTCTGTAGTACTCGTAGTTATTCTGTAAATCTGAAATTTCTCTAAAATATGAAGTCTATTTTTAAAAGGTGCTTTGTTATCTCTTCAGCTGATACCTTCTAGTGATCAAAATTATGCCAACACCTAGCATTTTCTTGAGTTCTTTGAATAATAGGCAACTCACCATTTCAAAAGTGGTACTTTGATTAATGCGCAGCTCTTAGTATTTTGTCTTATTTATTTTTTGGTAGGTAGCAGTAGCTACCAAAGAGATTTGAAGTGGTTAAGGCTGGCTACTCCTCTACAAACTTGCTACATGGCTGTAATCAAAATGTCACAGAAGAGATTCTTCCCCTGAACATTTATTGCGCTGTCATTCATTAGCAAGCAAGCACAGAGCACTTCAAAGGGTCTGTTATGTAAGTTTGATGAAATCTAAGCTCTCTTTTGTTTTTGGCACTTACCACATCTTGTTTCAAAGCAGGCAGGCAGGATATTCTAGGGTCAGGATTTTGTGTCTTCACTCCAATAGATACCATGAAATCAGAAATTGTCTTAAACCAATGACTGGAATCAGGAATCATTTCTAATCATTCAGGTTGTAGGATTCATTGGATTTTCAAACTCTGTGCATGTAAGAGTATTTTTAAACTTTTTTGACTGGTTCACATATCTTGTTATTTATTTCATCAAGGAGAGCTCATTTCTAATATTCACCATGCCCAATGGCTAGTCACTAGTTTAACCAGTAAAATGAGCAAAATTAGGATGCTAATTAGTAAAGTAGTTTTGTTCAGTGAAATGCTGGAAGCTGAAGGACTTGTCATGCATACACTGGAGCATGGCCTTCTCTGATGTAATAAAGGTGACTACCCATAAACTATGCGTTCTGTGTATCATAGTAGCTAACCATCTTTAGAATTAAAGCTTTAGCTGGTCAAACATCCTATTACATTGATTACATGGAATGTTTTGAAGTAAATTATAGACATTGCTACAAGTAAATTCCATTGTTTTAAAAAACAACTCAACACAGAAATCTGCTTCTATTGCTTCTGTTCATTCTTTCATTTGAGGCAGAGGAGTACGCTTAAGTTTGCATCTGAGGTGAATATAATGTTTGGGTATGGTATTCCTAAGCGAGAACTCCAAATGTTAATACTTCTTGGGACATTATGGTTGGGGGGAGATGAATAGAAGAGAATGGGGTGAATGCAGTGACAGAGAAGTGCTTTGAATTCACTATCAGAAAACTACAATGGGTAAGGCAAGCTTATTGTCCCTTAATCTAGAGTGTTCTATTTTTTGATACTGGAACTAGTTTTAGACATAGTGTTTCTCAATATTTCACAGAAATAATATTCTATGTTAATACATAGTTCTGTCCCTTATCCAACACTATAGTAGAAGGTCAAGTGAGGAAGCCTGGAAAATGTGTCCCCTTGATAAAAACAGTAGAAACAAGAAACATGATTATGAGCATGAACATTATTAAATAGTACCTAACATTTATTGGCCTTCCCACATAGCTCAGTTGGCAAAGAATTCACCTGCGATGCAGGAGACCCCAGTTCGATTCTGGGGTTGAGAAGAACCACTGGAGAAGGGATAGGCTACCCACTCCAGTATTCTTGGGCTTTCCTTGTGGCTCAGCTTGTAAAGAATCTGCCTGCAATGTGGGAGACCTGGGTTTGATCCCTGGGTTGGGAAGATCCCCTGCAGAAGGGAAAGGCTACCTACTCCAGTATTCTGGCTTGGAGAATTCCATGGACTGTATAATCCATGGGGTCGCAAAGAGTCAGACATGACTGAGCGACCTTCACTTTCCCAGGTGCAGATATAACTTCTATTAAGGGTTCTAAGTACACTGCATATATTAACTTATTTAATGCTACAACAAATCTAGGAAATCTATTTATGGAAAACTGTTATCAATAATTGAATAGACTAGATCACATTGTATACTGGAAAAAGTTACAGTTCTCTGACAAAATGGTAAGATGGCAGAGTCAGAGAAAATCTAGAGCAATTAAAAAGAATGGTCATATAGAAAACAAAGAATTTAATTATATTAGCATTCATTGACCACTCCCCATGCCGCGCCCCGCCCCCAGATTGCATATCTCTGTAGTTAGAATATTAAAAAATACCTAGAAAATTAACTGACAGATCTTATAGGTACTGGTGCAAAGCACATTTTATTTAAATTTTTACTATTTTCTTAGCTATTATTATCCCTTAGATGTCCCATAGATGCAGCAATAAGATGTGATCTGTGTAGAAGAAAGAAAAATGATTTATTTTCAAGTTCTGTTCTATAAGAAATTAGAGAAACAAAAATTCTGGGAGGATGGCAAGAGGAGCAGTAAGTTAAGACTCTTCCTGAATCTTCTAATCAACGTGGGTGGAGTAGCAAAACCCAAATGGCAAAGATGAAGTTTACAATAAAAGAACAAAACACAAACCCTAATAAATGTGCATTTAGGGGACAAAACCCTGACAGCAAAAAGACTTGTGTGGTATCACCAAAACTGTGCAAGAAGCCGAGAGAAGGGTTAAGACTTATAATGGACTTGAGAGTGGGAGATCCACATCAACAGTGATACTCACTGGAGGCTCACTGGTCTGCTCTAAGAAGAACAATTGATTCTGGGAGTGGGCTTCACAGGATCCGATTCATGAGTGAGTGCAAGGAGGCCATGGTAAGATCTGATGATGCTGTGGCTCTCTGACTCTATGAACTGTTGAAACTAACCAAGTAAGCTCACTTTCAGAACAAAGCCTTGTGTTGAGAAGAGACTATTGGGAGTAGAACTTAAATTGATCAGGATGGAGACAATAGGAGCAAGGAAAGAGAAGGTTCCAATAAGAATGAGGGAGAGGAGCAGCGGAAGAAGATCTTAGAGAGGATGGGGCTATATTTTGGAATCCTTCATGGACAAAAAATAGAAGAGATTGCTCTAGAATGTAAATTAAAGCCCTCATTTCTGCTCTAAAAGTATTAAAAAAACACTCATTTTATTGCAACATGAAGAACAGAGAAAGATTATAGAAAAATCCTATATGCAGTTATTATAAGAAAAAAGGTAAAATAGAATAATATCTCTACAGGCAATGAAGGCATTTCAGAGAAATAAGCCCCCAAAGCAGGTAAACACTGTAACCTAGTATTTCAAGATAGCCAAAAGAAGTTGAGAAAACACTAACAGATAGGAAAGAAAAACACAAATCTAAATTAGAAAAACTCAAGAGATGAGGTGATTGGAAAAAAAAAAAGATTTGGAAGGAAGGGATGACAGAACTTAGGAAAGAATTGAAAGCAAAATTTAAAAAATCAAGTTCAATAGAAGAGACTCAAGAACAAATAAATGCCTTAAGAAAACTAGATAAAGGAAAGATGAAAAACTTAAAAATATAAAAATGAATGAAGAGATTAAAAGATTGAAGAGAAGATAGCAGCTGTAATGATAGGCAAAGGAAATCCAAAATATTTATAATAGTAGTCCTCAAAGAAAGAATCAGAGCAATGGAAAAGGACAAGTTCTCAAAATTATGGTTCAAGAAAAACTTCCTGACCTGAAAACACTCATTGAAAGATATTAGTACAAACCTAGGAAAACTGACTATACTCTACTAAAACTATGACTTTTAAAGAAAATGAACCAATTCTTAGGTCATCCATGTAAAATTATGAAGTCACTGATAAGAGAAAGGAAATCAGATTGTATAAGACTTTGCAATGGCAAAACTCTGTTGCAAGACTTTTAAGAAAATCAAGAATTGAAATATGAGCCAAAGATACTGTAATTTGTCAAACTGACATTTAACTATAAAGATAGTAGACAAACTTATTACTATGTGAAATCTCTTAGAATATTGTTTCATTGAGATTTCATGAAGACTCTCCCAAAAAATAAACTTCAAGTAACTAGAATAACTGGAAGGACTGAATGAGGGCATTAAATATATATTTGTCTAAGAATTAAGATGACATAATAATCATAAGGAAGACATTTTATGATGTATAATGGCTATATGCTCTGAGGATATAAATAAGCAGAATTAAAAAGAATTTGGTGGGAGGGATGGATAGATTGGGAGTTTGGGACTGACATGTACACACTGCTCTATTTAAATTAGATAACCAACAAGGACCTATTGTATAGCACAGGGAACTCTGCTCAATACTCTGTAATAACCCAAAGTGGAAAATAATTTGAAAAACAGTATATACATGAATATGCATCACTCTTCTGTACTCTGCAACATAACATTGTTGCTCAACTATACTCCAATGTACAATAAAATTTTTTAGAAGAGAAAGAATTTGGGAAATAATTAGGAAATTATTATTATAAGTAAAACAAGATCATTTAGTGACTTACAGGAAAAATTCCATCCATGTGAATGAATGAACCTAGGCAATAATTGTTGTTAGCTATTCACATCATTAAAAGAGAGACAGTTAAACATTATATGTCTTTTATGATGAAATTTCACATTACCACTGTGATATTCTGGCCCAAAAATTGAACCTGAATCCAATTGTCTTTAAATCTAAAATCTAATTACAGTTTTATAGGATCAGAAGGAACAGCAGGACATATTTAGTGAGGCATTGGGGATGTAGTCAACAAAACCTGGATCAAGGGAAAATCTGTACGATAAACAATCTGATAGTTTCAACAACAACCTCCCTCTTCCTCCCACCCCCACCCCCTGCCAAAAAAATCAAGGGAAAAAAGGAGAGAAGAAAAGTACATTAAAGACACATGTTAACCAGTAACGATACATAGACCTTATTTGAATCTTAATTAAAAACAAAAACAAAAAATGAAAAAGAACTCCTCTAAACATTAAGATATTTGAAACTACAGAGAAATCACTGTTAAACATTTTTAAGGTATCATAATTGTACTGAAGTTTTGTTTTAAAAAAGAATCTTTATCGTTTATCTGAAAATCCTTAGAAATGTTTATGGGTGAAATGATGTTTTCTTAAATGTGCTTAAATAATCAGGGGAGAGGGAAGTGGCTTGGGGTACAGGTGAAACAAAATTGTTGATGAATTGATACTTGTTGAAACTAAGTATTAGATACTTAGAGATTTTTAAAAATACTATTCTATATTTGAAATTTTGTGTGATAAGTAGTTTTATAAAAATTAGGGAATGTCCCTTTTTAAAAAACACAAGTTAGAGTCTAGGTATAGAAAGTGTTAACCAAGCATAGAAGAACTTCTTTAAAACACTTAGAAAATAGCTGGAGTCCTAAACCCTATGCCAAATTCTTTCCCTCTTATTTGACAAATCATTTGTATTTTTACAGAAATTTAATTTAGATGTTTCTACTTAGCTCATTCAAATATTATTGCAGAAGAACTATTTGATGTTCAATTTCCACTCATCCAGAAAAAACAAAAACAATAACAAAACCCCAAACCAAAAATCAAACAGCAAATGCTTATCTTTTAAGTTGTGAATAGACCATAAAAACAGAGGAAAGAGACCACCACCACCACCAACAAAAGCAGAATCTGCCAGACCTTTTTAATGTCTGGGCTCAGCAGTCCCAGAACATTCTTCTACATTCTATTGGTCAAAGCAGTCATGGACCAGCCAAGATTCAAGGCAAGAAGGAAATATACTCCATCTCTTGATGGGAGGAGCAGCTTGTACCTCGAAGGGTGAGTGGGACTGTTTGAGGTCATCTTTGGAGACTAGCTACCAAATTTATGTGCAAAGTCAGAGCCTGCCTGCTTATCACAGCCTACCGCCCATCAGGTGGGATGATATGTATATCTCCTAGCTCTCTACATACGTAACACAATGTAAAAAATAATCCATAAAATGTAGTATATATTGTATATGTATAAATACCAAAAAAAAAAAAAATTCTTTGATACCAACTCAGCCAGGTTGGCCCACATGAAAGACACATAGCTCTATTTTTGCTTGAAAGGAAACATTTCTCGGTATAGGAAGAGAGTGTAAGGACCTTAATGGGAGTTTAAGAAAGCACACAGTTATATTTTAGAGCCATTCAATCTACTACACATCTCACAGATGTGGGTATCTAAGGCAGCTACCATCTTGTGCCCGATGTGATACATGGCTTTTCTTGGGGGGAAAATGTGGTATCTTTGCTTTAGGCATTCCTTTTCTGATTTGCCTTTTCAGTTGTGATGACTACGTTTTTAAATCCACTAAATGCGAGGAAACAATGGATGTCTTTCTTAGCTACTTGTAAAAGGTCATATGGAAAATGAGCTTGGGCAGAGTGGTTCCAACTAGACACGCAAGCACATGCATAAATGAACACATTTAGAACATTGTTTGTCAGTGTTAACCCTTTGCTTACACAGAAAAAAAAGGGGACTGTTTGCCTGTCTTCAGCAAACAGTTTTCAGCTTAATTTATGTGAAGTTGAAAACAGAAGTGAATCCCTGAAACTGATACTGATGTTTTTTAATGCTAGAGCTCTAGGAAGACCGAGTATGGAGGTGGTGCCTGAGTCCTGGACACTGGAGGGGACATTCAGGATCTTTCGTGTCTGGTCTAAGTTAGGACAGTAAATAGACCAGAGCTTCAGGAAAACTATTAAAGGACTCTAGCACTATAAAGATTATGCCCTTCCAACACATGCAAAAGAGAAGTAGCAGTGTACTGTAATTAAGTAGAAGATAGTAGAAGATATAAATAAAATATTCTGACTTTTATTATGATTTTTCCATGTGATTAATAATTTTAAAAAATCATGTTCTTTCAAAGTCTTATTTTGTCTTACGATGTAGTATTCTTGCTTCTTGGGGCCTCCATACTTGCATTGTTTTGGGGCAATATAGCACTGGCTTAGATCCATCTTTTCAGGAAACCCAAATAATTACTTATCATGAAACCTGGTAGGATGGTCTGCTCACCAGTGTAGTTTATTAACTGATACTTTTGCACTGGTCTAAGAGTACTGTTTACTCTTGGTTGGAATATGGCTCCTTGGGGGAGAAACTGATGAGGTTAGATCATCCTCAGATTTCTGGAAAATATTTTATTGTAATAGACCTAGTCATACCAAGAAGTATTATGAGACCTCATGGATCATCTTATGGGAAAAACCCTGGACTTCAGTGCCATTATTTTGGCAGCAAACATAAAAATATTTTAATCCATCTCTCACAATACAGGTTTCTAAATTTGTAAAGTCTACTTTGTGATTGCATATATAAAGAAGAAGGGACTTGAATACATGCGATACTGAAAGAAACTCTTTTGTAAAGCAATGTGACTAATAGGTTTGGACAAATGCTTTTGGTGACAGTATTAAGCACATGTGCAAAAAAAAGGGTTTGCTTCTCTAATAAGAGATACAGGAAAATCATGTGTGAGATGCACACATGAGAATAAACAACAGTAATAAAAAGTTCTCTAAAATCCAGCCTGTCTTTCTATCAAGATGGAGCAAAACAGTAAATACATTTTGCACATCAATAAATTCTAAAAGGCCAAGAACTTGTAGGATCTGAATTAAACTTGATGAAAATATCACATTGAACTGATGATTTCATTTGGAGTGCCCCAGTCATTTTTCTGCTTATGTTTTTTTCTCCTCCCTGTCCCAGCACCCCTCCTCCTCTCTACTTCTAAAAGAAGAGAGCACTGTTCCCAGAACTCTCTCAGGCTTTCTTAATTGAAAGCAATGGTTCTGAGTCACTCCTTTATATTAAGTGAAACACTTTTGCATGAATCTCCAGGGATGAACTGATTAGCACAGCAAGAAGCCCGTGGACTCTGGTTGTCCTTGCAAGTGGTGGAAAGAATTAAATACAATTTTGCAAAGATAACACTGAAAGAATGATATTTTCTTTCAAAACATGTCCCTCTCTGAAACATCAGTGCAGACATATGTCGAGATAGAAACCAGATCGTATTTCTAACAGTTGAAGACTCAGATTTCATCAAACAAGACTGTTTGTCCTCATGCCCAAACTGTATCCTACACTGTCCCCTTGTCTGGACTATAATGGAATATAACATTAACTTCGGACAGTGGGGGTTGAGTTGGTGCCAACCTTGCTAATGAACATGTGGTTTCAATAATGATGTGGCTACTTGCACGTTAGGTGGCAAGGTGCCAGGTACTTAATGTCGAGGAGGCAACCAACGTGAAAAGTACCATCTCCTGATATGATTGTATTTCTAAAAGTGCTCTGGGCCCAGATTGAGACTCAGCAAATCAAGGGGTGTCACTCAGTGTCAGGGAGCTTAAGGCACTGACACATGAGCACGAGGCCTGCAGATCTCTCTGCAACCCTGAAGCATCCTATAGCCTTGGTGATAATGGAATGGATAACAGTGCAGTGTGGAAAAACTTAGCCTGCCCCAGGAGGGGGTGGGAGGGGAAAGGATTAGGATCACTCCTTGCTTCAAGTTCCTGGTGTTTTGGACTCTGGGACTTGAGGGTCTGAAAGCTAGAAGACAGTGAAATGAATTACAGTTTAATGATATTCCCACTACACTGACAAAGTGGATTCAATTACATAATGGTAGCATTAAATGTTATTAAGAAGGGATCCAGAGTCTTGAGGCCAGGCTCTCAGAAAATCACGATAAGCTGCTTAAAACAGCTGAAATAGCACATTTATGGGCTTTCCAGCCCTTGGTTTGTTGAAGAAGAAAAGAGTAACATTTGCTGAAACATTCTACAGTGCTGGTCTATTACTGGGGCCCTGGCACGTGATGAAGGGAGGGTACTAGGGTATATCTGATTTGATAATTCTATTTTAAAATACACTTCGCCCCCATGCCCCCCCCGCTCCAATGCTTTGTGAAGTGCAGAGGCAAGTGGTTTACCTGAGGCCCTGGTGGCCTAGGATGACTTGGTAGGGCAATGGTTTTTCTGAAAGGTGGGATTCCTTCTGTAGGGTGACCAGGTTTATAGAGAATGGGCAGTTTTTCTTCAATTCTGTCTTCTTCTTGGAATGAAACACTTATTTTTGTTTTAGTTTAAAATTTTCATACCATAAAATTCACTCTTTGTAGTGAACAGTTTTGACAAAAGCATTGAGTTGTATATCTATTACCATAATCAATGGAGTATTCCATTGTATCAAGAAATGTCTTCTGTAGTCAGTTTACTTACATAATTCCAATCCCTGGCAACCACTGACATCTCTCCATCTTGAAGTTTTGATTTTCCTGAACATCAGTATCTGGTCTTTTGGGTCTGACTTCTGTCACTTTGCAAAATTCATTTGAGATTCACCCATGTTGTTCATGTATCACTGGATTATTCCTTTTTATTTCTGAGTAGTAGCCCATTGTATGGATGTGTGTGTGTGCTTAAACTGTAAGTCGTGTCTGGCTCTTTGTGACCCCATGGACTGTAGCCCACCAGGCTCCTCTGTCCATGGGATTTTTCAGGCAAGAATATTGAAGTGGGTTGCCATTTCCTTCTCCAGGAAATCTTTCCAACTCAGCAATCAAACCCACGTCTTCTGCATCTCCTGCATTGGCAGATGGATTCTTTACCACTGAACCACCTGGGAAGCCCTATTGTATGGATATACCATAGGTTATTCACCTGTGGGACATTCATTCTGTTTCCAGTTTTTGGTAATTATGAATTAAGCAGCTATAAAAATTTGCATATAGGCTTTCTGTGTAGATAATAGGTTTTTACTTCTCTTAAGTAGAATCCTGGGAGTGAGATTGCATGGTCATATACGATAAATGTAGGCTTAGTTCAGTTCAGTTCAGTTCAGTCGCTCAGTCATGTCCGACTCTTTGCGACCCCATGAACTGCAGCCCGCCAGGCCTCCCTGTCCATCACCATCTCCCGGAGTCTACCCAAACCCATGTCCCTCAAGTCGGTGATGCCATCCAGCCATTTCATCCTCTGTCGTCCCCTTCTCCTCCTGCCCGCAATCTTTCCCAGCATCAGGGTCTTTTCCAACGAGTCAAATCTTCGCATGAGGTGGCCAAAGTATGGAGTTTCAGCTTCAACATCAGTTCTTCCAATGAACACCCAGGACTGATCTCCTTTAGGATGGACTGGTTGGATCTCCTTGCAGTCCAAGGGATTCTCAAGAGTCTTCTCCAACACCATAGTTCAACAGCATCAATTCTTTGGCACTCAGCCTTTTTCACTGTCCAAGTCTCACATCCATACATGACTACTGGAAAAAACATAGCCTTGACTATATGGACCTTTGTTGGCAAAGTAATGTCTCTGCTTTTAAATATGCTGTCCAGGTTGGCCATAACTTTCCTTCCAAGGAGTAAGCATCTTTTGATTTCATGACTGCAGTCACCATCTACAGTGATTTTGAAGCCCAAAAATATAAAGTCTGACACTGTTTCCCCATCTATCTGCCATAAAGTGATGGAACCAGATGCCATGATCTTAGTTTTCTTAATGTTGAGCCTTAAGCCAACTCTTTTCTCTTTAACTTTCATCAAGAGGCTCTTTAGTTCTTCTTCACTTTCTGCCATAAGGGTGGTGTCGTCTGCATAACTGAGGTTACTGATATTTCTCCCAGCAATCTTGATTTCAGCTTGTGCTTCTTCCAGCCCAGCATTTCTCATGATGTATTCTGCATATACGTTAAATAAGCAGGGTGACAATATACAGCCTTGACATACTCCTTTTCCTATTTGGAACCAGTCTGTTGTTCCATGTCCAGTTCTAACTGTTGCTTCCTGACCTGCATACAGATTTCTCAAGAGACAGGTCAGGTGGTCTGGTATGCCCATCTCTTTGAGAATTTTTCACAGTTTATTGTGATCCACACAGTCAAAGGCTTTGGCATAGTCAGTAAAGCAGAAGTAGATGTTTTTCTGTAACTCACTTGCTTTTTCAGTAATCCAGTGGATGTTGGCAATTTGATCTCTGGTTCCTCTGCCTTTTCTAAAACCAGCTTGAACATCTGGAAGTTCATGTATTGCTGAAGCCTGGCTTGGAGAATTTTGAGCATTACTTTACTAGCATGTGAGATGAGTACAAATGTGCAGTAGTTTGAGCATTCTTTGGCATTACGTTTCTTTGGGAAAGAGAAATGAAAAGCAAAGGAGAAAAGGAAAGATATTCCCACCTGAATGCAGAATTCCAAAGAATAGCAAGAATAGATAACAAAGCCTTTCTTAGCAATCAGTGCAAAGAAATAGAAGAAAACAACAGAATGGTGAAAACTAGAGATCTCTTCAAGAAAATTAGAGATACCAATGGAACATTTCATGCAAAGATGGGCTCGATAAAGGACATAAATGGTATGGAACTAACAGAAGCAGAAGATATTAAGAAGAGGTGGCAAGAATACACAGAAGAACTATACAAAAAAGATCTTCATGACTCAGATAATCACGATGGTGTGATCACTCACAATCAGCTAGAGCCAGACATCCTGGAAGGTGAAGTCAAGTGGGCCTTAGAAAGCATCACTACAAACAAAGCTAGTGGAGGTAATGGAATTCCAGTAGAGCTATTTCAAATTCAAGAGATGATGCTGTGAAAGTTCTGCACTCAATATTCCAGCAAATTTGGAAAACTGAGCATTGGCCACAGGACTTGGAAAGGTCAGTTTACATTCCTATCCCAAAGAAATTTAGGCGTAACTTGACAATAAATGGCTAAATTGTTTTTTAAAGAGGATATAACAATTTGTTCTCACCAGCAAAGTATGAGAGTTCCACATTCTCTACATCCTCACCAACTCTTGGCATTGTCAGTGTGTTTCTTTAATTTAAATCATTGTAATAAGTCGTTACTAAGTAGTAGTAACTCACAGTGAGGCCTAATTTGCATTTTTCTAATGTTTAATGAACTTGAGAATATTTTTATGTTCTTATTTGCCATCTGCTTATGTTTTCTGGTGAAGTATCTGTTCAAATCTTTTACCCACTTTTAAACTGAGTTTTTTTTAAAAAATTGTTAAGCATTGAAGGTTATTTATGTATTCTAAATACAGTCATTTGTCAGATATGCTAACTGTAAATATTTCCCCTCAGTATTTGACTTGTCCTTTGATTTCTATATGATAGCTCTTGCAAAATAAAAATTTTTAATTTTGATAAAGCACAAGACAATAAATAATTTATATATTAAAATATGTTATAAATATAAATAATATAAAATATTTTATATAAATATTTATATGTTATATAATTTTATATTTAATATTTAAATATAAAAATATTTTATAGATTGTCCTTTGATGTTATATAAAAGAATTCATTGGTTAGCACAAGGCCACATAGATTTATCCTGTTTTCTTCTAGGAATTTCTTAGTTTTTTGTTTTACATTAGGTCTGTGATAAATTTTGAGTTATTTTTTGCATAGAGGGCAAGGTATGAGTTGAGGGTTGTTTTGTACATATTCTTATGCAGTTTGTTAAAAAGACTATTATTGTTTTTCCTTGGAATCATCTTTGCAACTTTATCAAATATCAGTTGGCTATATTTGCATGTATTTTTTTTGGACTCTATTCTGTTTCGTTGATCTCTATGCCTGTTCACACATAGAACATGTATTGTTTTTACAGAAGCTTTATAACAAATCTTGGGAACAGATAATATGATTCCTCCAACTTTGTTCTTTTATTAATCCGAATATTATTTTGGCTATTCAGTTGATATTTATAAAAAAATTCCTGTTGAAACAGTGAGCAAGTTTGCATGGGATCTACAGGAGAATTGACATCTTGACAATATTGAGTCTTCCAATTATAAAATGGTATATCTCTACTTATCTAAGAATTTTCTTTTTTCCTGTTAGTGTTTTATAGTTTATAGCATATATATTCCATACATATTTTGTTAAGTTTATAACTAAGCATTTTGAGGAAGCTGTAAATGACACTGTTTATATATTTAGAATCCCACTAACAGTTATATTTCTATTTTGCTTGATTATAGAAATATAATTGATTATTTATATTGACTTTTTATCCTACAACCTTGCTAAACTCACTTATTAGTTCTAGGAGCATTTTCTGTGTGTGTGTGTGTGTGTGTGTGTGTGTGTGTAGATTCTATCTCCTTAGAAATTTAATCTGTGAATAAAGACAGTTTTACTTCTTCCTTTCCAAACCATATGCCTTTCTTTTTCTTTCCTTATTGCATCAGCCAGGATTTACAGTGTGATGTTAAATATAAGTAGTGAGAGAGGACATCCCTGCCTTGTTCCTGATGATTTCAGAAAAATATTCAGTTTTTAATGTGAAATATGTTCAGTTCAGTTCACTCGCTCAGTCATGTCCAACTCTTTGCTACCCCATGAACCACAGCATGCCAGGCCTCCCTGTCCATCACCAACTCCTGGAGTCTACCCAAACCTATGTCCACTGAGTCTGTGATGCCATGCAACCATCTCATCCTCTGTTGTCCCCTTTCCTCCTGCCCCAAATCTTTCCCAGCATCAGGGTCTTTTCCAGTGAGTCAGCTCTTTGCATCAGGTGGCCAAAATATTGGAGTTTCAGCTTCAACATCAGTCCTGCCATTGAATATTCAGGACTGATCTCCTTTAGGATGGACTGGTTGGATCTCCTTGCAGTCCAAGAGACTCTCAAGAGTCTTCTCTAACACCACAGTTCAAAAGCATCAATTCTTTGGCACTCAGCTTTCTTTATAGTCTAACTCTCACATCCATATATGACCACCTGAAAAACCATAGCCTTAACTAGATGGACCTTTGTTGACAAAGTAATGTCTCTGCTTTTTAATACGCCGTCTCAGTTGGTCATAACTTTCCTTCTAAGGAGTAAGTGTCTTTTAATTTCATGGCTGCAGTCACCATCTGCAGTGATTTTGGAGCCCAGAAAAAGAAAATCAGCCACTGTTTCCCCATCTATTTGCCATGAAGTGATGGGACTGGATGCCGTGATCTTAGTTTTCTGAATGTTGAGCTTTAAGCCAACTTTTTCACTCTTTTCTTGGTATGTTTTGTGTACTATTTTTGTAGATTCCCTCTGTGAGGGTAAGGAAGTTCTCTTCTGTTCCCAGTGTGCTGAGATTCTATGGTAAATGGCTGTTGAAATGCATAAAATGCACTTTGTTTCCCCATTAAGATGATCATATTATTCTCTTCTCTATTTTGTAATGTGATGGATTATATTGATTGATATTTGAGTACTGAACCAGCCTTGCATTTCTGGAATAAATCCTACTTGGACATGATGTACTTTATTTTAAAATGCATCTTTATATATCCTACCTTAAATTTGCTAATATTTGTTCAGGACTTTTGTGACTTATGTTTATATAAGGTTAAGCACTGCTTTGGATGCATCCCAGAAATTTTTATAGTCTGATTTTTAGTTTTCATTCAGTTCAAAATTATTTAAAAATTGATCTTGATACTTCCTCTTTGACTCGTGCATTACTTATAAGTGACTTAATTTCCTAATATTGGTGGTTTTCAGATATCTTTGTGTTATTCATTTCTAATTTAGTTCAGTATGGCCAGGGACCACTCTTAGTATGATTTATTTTTTAAAAAAATTGGTCAAGTTTGTTTTATGGTATAGAATATGATCTATCTTGGTGAATATCACAAGTGCACTTACAAAAATATGTATTTTGTTGTGGGTCAGTATTATACAAATATCACTTAGGTCAAGTTGGTTGATAGTAACTATCATGAGGGCTTCCCTGGTGGCTCATTGGTAAAGAATGCACCTGCCAGTGCACAAGACATGGGTTTGATCCCTGGACTGAGAGATCCTCTGGAGAAGGATATGGCAACCCACTCCAGTATTCTTGCCTGGGAATTCCTATGGACAGGGGAACCTAGTGGGCTACAGTCCATGGGGTCAGAGAAAAGTTGGATACAATATAGCAACTAAACAACAACAACAATGGTCATGAATTCAGTCTGCTTGTTCTATCAATTATAGAAAGAGAAATATTGAAATCCCTAAAATTGTGTAGTTTTCTATTTCTCATTTATGTTCCACTGGTTTTTGCTTCAAGAATTTTGAAGTTCTGTTGTTAAGTGAACATACATTTGGTGTTCTGATGTCTTCTGGGAAAATTTGTCTTTTTGTCAAGGAATTGATTATTTTCCTCTTTTTTCCCCTTAGCATTCCTTTTGAAGTATGCTTCACTATATATTAATGTGAGTATGCCAGCTTTTCTTCTTGTTGGTTGTATGGCATATATTTTTCTATCTTTTTACTCTAAACTTATCTTTGTCTTTATATTCAAAGTGAGTCATATCTGAGTCTGGTTCTACTGATTTACTCTTGACTGTGAGTTGTTTTTTTCTTGCTTATTTTTGTATGTTTTGTAACATTTTGTTGAAAGCTGGACACCTTCTGTAGGACATTAGACACTAAAGTATGTGCTTTATGCACAAAAATAACATTTCTTTCTGCTAGGATTTAATGTGGATTACTGAGTCAATCTAGTTAGGAATTGAGCTGAGGGGATTTTACTGTTGCTATGGTTACCCATAATGAACTATAGACTTACAATTCCTATAGCAATACTTTGTGTTTGGTGTGGGCTTTTATCAATGTCCATTCTGAGCTTTTGGGCTTTCCCTTTGCACTGGTTTCAGACAGTCTCTGTCCACACTTGTATCCTTCTTCCAGCACTCTGGCACTGTGGCTTGCTGCTTGCTGCTTGTTAGCCTGGTGAGTGGAGTCAGGTGTACATTCTCTGTTGTTCTCATTAAGCCTGTCTTAGGCAGGAAACTGCATCCCTGCAGACCTTTTTCTACATAGTCTTTAATTTGTGATTTCTTACTTTAAAAAGTATGGCGTTATTCTTCAAGATCTGGGGAGAAATAAGGAGGTGTTCTCATGCAGTTTAATTCAGAAAACATATTTGAGCCCCATCTTTATGCCAAACACATTGCTGAAAGCTTGGGATTATGACAACAATTGGGACTGCAGTTATGACTACAACTTGGCTCATCCCATCCCGACACTCTGTGGCAGAGAACCACGAGCTGGTAGTAAACATTACAACCTACTTTGTATCATGATAGGAGCAGATGCTAAGTGCTTTGAAACCCAACAGAAGGCCTTTTAACTCATTGTGGATGAGGGTGAAGTTCAGGGAATCTGTCCTGGAGGAAAGCCAGGAAATCGTCATCTGTCTAGCACAGCTTCCTTTGTGCTTCTGCAGTCAAGTGACAATGGATTTGAGATGAAAGAGGGAACAACCTGAGGATGTAAAGCAATGATGCACGAGGTAGATGAGGCAACTATGGAGAACTACAGCACCTTCTGGAAGTTATAGTCCCTGCATTACTTCAGGTAGCTTCACAGAGTCATCTCTAGAAAAATTGAGAGTTTTTGTTTCAGACAAATCTTGGTTTGGGATCTTGCTTTCTCACCTATAAGTTGAGGAACCTTTGGCAAATTACCTTCTTAAGGTAATTTTTCTCATTTTTCTCATATATAACATGGTAAAGATATTTCTTTTCTCCTAGTATTACTATGAGAAATACCTTTCTCTTAGTATTACTTTGAACATCATATAATGTCCCAGATATCTAGAAGGAGGCTTATAACGAGTAGCTATTTTTACTATTACTGTTGTTGTTGGTATTTGTGGCAATTAAATTTAATGCTTTAAAATTCTTTAGGTACTTAATGTTTAGCTCAACCCAAGGTGTTCTAAGGAGTCTATTTGGAAATGAGAAGCACCTGTCTTTCCTATCAAAGTTCTTCCCAGAATAGTCAATTCTATGCTGATGGTGTGGAGAAGGCAGTGGCTCCCCACTCCAGTACTCTTGCCTGGAAAATCCCATAGACGGAGGAGGTTGGTAGGTTGCAGTCCACGGGGTCACTAAGAGTTGGACACAACTGAGTGACTTCACTTTCACTTTTCACTTTCATGCATTGGAGAAGGAAATGGCAACCCACTCCAGGGTTCTTGCCTGGAGAATCCCAGGGACGGAGGAGCCTGGTGGGCTGCCATCTATGGGGTGGCACAGAGTTGGACACGACTGAAGCGACTTAGCAGCAGCAGCAGCAGCATGCTGATGATGAAGAAGCAGCTTGCAAATAACATCCCACAATAATAGATCTAAATACTAAACTCCTATGGGCATCTAGCCCAAAAGCTTTAATCAGAGTTTTCTTCAGCAAGCTTCTAGGCCTCATAGAGTTCATAACCCTGAAACGTCTTGACCAAGTGTACTCATCTGGTATAACTCAACCACCGAACTGGAATATGATATTCTGTTTTTTGGACAGAATTAACAGTGAGTTCTCTTAGGCTCAAATGACCCCTGCAATCAGGGGCAAGAGGGCTGTAATTGAAATGTCACTCAATGAACATGCCAAAAATAATAGAAATGGAGATGACTACCTTGCCTTGTGGTGAGTTCCCTACTTTGGGAGATTAGCAAGATGGTCAGAGGATGAGCAGAAGGCAGCACTTCATCTTGAGCCTTGCTTCTTCCTTTAGCATATAATCTAGTTTGTTTTAGAAACTGAACACCAGTGATGTAGCTATGACCACTTCTTCCATGGAAAACCAAGATTTGTCTTCTTTACAAATAAAGACTCTAACTAAGATTATGGGAGTTGGGTGGATGAGGGGTGCTTCTATGCCAGTCTGAATTCCTTCATTTATTTATTCGTTAGTAAGATATGCAGTGCTTTGCCTGCAACTGGCTGAGCTTCAGGGAATAATACTGGATTTTTGTTTTCTTTTCTAATAGAATTTATTGTCTTATGGAGGGACATAGCTATTAATCAAATTGTTGCAAAAATAAGCATATTTCAGAGATAATTACTATGAAGGAGAGTTATATGATTTGGAAGTTCTGAAAAGTCTCCCCTGAGTGGGATAATTTCTGAACTAGGTGAGTTAGTGAGTGATGGGGAGAGGCATATAGAGAGACATATATAGCCAGTAACTGTAGCAACATGCGCAAGCGTCCTGGGGACCCTTTTCTATTTTCAGTTATTACAAAATATTGACTATAGTTCCCTGTGCTATACAACAAATTCTTGTTTATTTTATATATAGTGTTTTGTATCCATTAATTCCATAATCCTAATTGATCCCCCCAGCACTCTTTTCTCCTTTGGTAACCATAAATTTATTTTCTATGTCTGTGAGTCTGTTTCTGTTTTGTAAATAAGTTCATTTGTATTATTTTTTCGATTTCACATATAAGTGATATCATATAGTATTTGTCTTCTCTGTCTGACTTATTTCAGCTAGTATGATGTTCTCTAGGTCCATCCATGTTGCTGCAAATGGCAGTATTTCATCCTTTTTTATGGCTGAGTAATATCCATTGTATATATATATATATATATATATACACACCACATCGTCTTTATGCATTCTTCTATTGGTGGACACTTAGATTGCTTTCTTGTCTTGGCTGTTGTAAGTATGAACATTACGGTGTGTGTATCGTTTTGAATTAGAGTTTTTGTCTTTTCTGGTAGGGTGTGTTTTAATGGTACACTTGGGAGGATTTGTTGAACGACTGGGTGTATTAACAAAAATGAGCAAAGATGAACCCAAGACTTTTGCCATGAATCACCAGAACAAGAAGTTTTCGTATACTGAGATGGGGTAGACAGCAGGAGATGAATGTTTGGGAGGTAGAGATCAAGAGATCAGTTTTTTAACATGTTAAGCTTGATACTCCATGAGCCATCCAAGTGAAAATGTATGGTTGTCTAAGTGGAGATTCAGGAGCTAGAACTCAGGAGGGAGATTCAGGCTGGAATTTGTCAACCAATAGATGTATGAGATCACCAAGGAATCAGGGTACCTAGAGCAGTGAAGAGGATGAAAGACTAAGTCTTGTCATTGGGACATTATTTAGAGGGCAGAGAGATAAGAATAAACAGAGGCTGAAGGCAGCAACCAGTGAAGTAGGAAGAAATCTAGGTGGTATTCTGGAAGCTAAGCGAAGAAAGTTTATCAAGCAGGAAAGAGCGATCAACTGGGTTAGAGGTTGCTGGCAGGTCAGGCAAGATACAGGCTGAGCATTGACCTCTGCATAGAGCAGGATTGAGATTACTGGAGACTTTGACAAGAGCAATTTCAGTGGACTGGTGAAGGCAAAAGCCTGAAAGGAGTGAGTTCAAGAGAGTGTGGGAGGAGAAATCAGAACAGAACAGAAGTGCACCGTTCACTGCGGACACTAGGCATAGGTGGCCGTTGAGTACCTGCGATGTGGTTACTCTGAACTGAAACATGTGCTAAGGGTAATCTGCACGTCAGATTAGAATTCATAAAAAGGGAGTTTAGTATCTTAATAATTTTTGATAACAATTGCATGTTGAGATGATACTATTTTGGACATGTTGGATTAAATAAAATATTATTAAAATCAATGTTATTTGTTTCTCTTTACTTTTTTCATGTGACTACAGGAAAAGTCAAATTTACAAATATGCTGTGTTATATTTCTACTGAACAGGACTGGTATAAGCAATTCTTTCAAATAGTTTTATTGTAATGGGATACAGATAAAAAGAGTAGATGAGGGTGAGGTGGGGTTGAGAAGAATCCTCTCCGTGGGGGTGTGGATTATTCATACAGAATAACAGGAGGGAAGTAATGATCTGGAAGCAGAGAGGTGGGTATCTATGGAAGTTCCTCTTTTGTTTTCTTAGTGGCATAGGAAGCCAATCTTTAGCTGAAAAAGAGGATGGAAGAGGAGGTCTTTTTTGACATGTAGGATAGACTACAGTGTTTGGCAAAAGCTACTTGGTTAGAGGTTGCTTAGCAGAATGGAGAGGTACACTAGGAGGTGTTTTCTGGGTCTACAGGTAGTCCATTGCTGAAGACTAAAAATGAAAAAACCCATTGGAGAGCGTGTCACTCTTGGTCTTCTATTCTCTTTTAGTTCTTGGACTCAACTTCTTTTTATCACATCAGAAAATTTAAAAATACACGTTCAACTCCCTTGGTTTGCTCAGTGTTCAACACGGTTCCTCCTATGTTCCTGTGGGCAAATTTTTACTTTATTTTTTCACAGTTTAGTTGGCATAAAAATTTTTGAATCTGGAGCCTTAAAATTTCCAATTCATCATTTTGTTTCTTGCTTCTTCTACTTCTTTTTTGCATTCACGAAACAAGCAAGAGAACAACCCCATCTGTCTCAGCCACTCTGGAGGAGGCTGCAGGGGTTGAGAGGCAGCTTCCGCCTTGAATTTGGCCACTCCTGGCTTGTAGTAGCCGGGCTTCAAAGAGAAACCACCACTTCCTCCCTCCGCCCAATACCAGCTTCACAGGCAGCTGGGCTGCTTAAACATTTAAGTTTCACTTTGGGCTACTATAAACATTTGCTTTATTCCTGAAAAGTTTCCCCCACCCCCACCCCAGGTATTCTGTAGGAATATAGGCCATTTTTATGCCCCAGTACACTGCATGGTTTTGAACCCTTTTTTTCATAGCTGCAATGCCCAAAGATCAAAAATAAGGGTTAAGTAAAACTGGATGAGATGCTGGTCAGTGTTGAAACAAGCTGTGCCAACAACTTGAGACTCTTCCAGGTGTCAATGACTGTGCTCTGATGGGGGAGAAAAGAGAAAGGGGTAGCTGAGGCAGCCGAACACTCAGATGTGGTTTAGTTCTGGCTGGGATTGAAACCTTAAAAGTGGTAGTGCGCTGAATTCTTGTGTCTTCCCTTGCTGCCTTGGAGCAAGGATCACATAAAAATACTCTCAGTTTATTTTCTGTGAAGTGGTTGTAGTTCACCTTTAAGTTGATGAGCATCTGCACCTAAAAGACCATTAAAAGATGGAAGAGTTTGCAAGATACTGTGAGCTGGCACAGTCCAGCAGAAGAGGAGAAAGAGGAGAAAGCACTTAGGAAGAATAAATATTTTATAGCACCTACATTTTCAGACTGCATCTGCTTGAAAGGACTCCTCCTTTCTCTCTCACGGCTCTCATCTTGTCTGCCTTCCCTTTCCTTTCTCTTGCTTTCTCTCTGTCATTCTGTTACTATTTTTTTCCTCTCTCCAAATGAATTTTTCTGTTTAATTCTACATGCTTCCTCTGGAAGTTAACTTGTTGTTAGCTATTTAAATGTTTTATAAATTTCTCTGAGCTTGCTTTACTTATTTTCTTGGCTGACCATCTGAAGTCATTCTATGGAGATGGTATGAACTAGAAAGACTTGAACTTCAGAGTGGGTTGAGTTTGGTTATACCTGCTGCTACAAAGTCCAATCTTTATGAAAAGAAAAAGGAAAGCATGAAAAACAAAACAAAATAAAAGACTGCAAACAGTCAACCTTAGTGAGCTACATGCCTCTTTTCTCTACCTGTTGCCAGTGTTTTGCATCTGAGATTTGTTTGGGTTTTGAAAAGGACATCCCAATTTAAAACCTCTGAAATCATCACTGAATTAATTTGCTGTGAAATAAATCATACCAAGAGAGGGCTCCTATGCTGGAGAATGATTTCTTTTGCTTTAAGGAGCATTTGAATTTCAACAGCAGTTTGTTCCAAGGAAATTCTTATTTCAACAATGGAAGATATAATGGAACAGAACATGTTTCTAGACATTGTTAGTTTTTGTTTTTAGTGTAGAATTCAGTATTAGGCTCAGTTAAATGTTTTTGCAAATTAATGAAGTTTCTCCATTTTTATAATGCTGAAAAATTAATGACCAGATGGTAAAATACTCTGACTGTGGGCATTATGTCAGACCTTGAAGGACACTGCCTAGTGGAGACAGACGTAGTTTTCCTCTGACTCCATAAAGGATGTGGATTTTAAAATGCAATTGGGTTTAATATTTCATCTTAATCAGCATTCCATGGCATCATGTCAATTCACCATAAAAATTAAACAAAGTTTCTATTGGTTAGGAAAAAGAGAGAAAGAAAGTAGAGATGTGATTGCTCTGTTGAGAAGATTAATCAAATTTATGAGGGAATAAAAATATCTTGTACATATGTGGCAAAGCTTCTTACGCGAGGGCTCTCACATTCTGCCAGAGGGTGTAGACCAGTTATGATGAAGTCACTTCAGGCGAGAGTGAGAGCTTTGCCCTTGGACAGCAAAAGAGTTTTCTTTGCACTTTTTGCAAGAGGCTTAATTTTTCTAGAGCCTGACATAAAAGTCTGAGGGCAATTAAGAAAAGATGCAAATGCGATCATCAGAAAGCTAGTTCCCAAAGTTTAATGAGTATTAGGTTAACGTTTTCTCTTTCAACTGTTACATACGGGTAAGGAAAATTAACAGTGATGGTGACTGAGGAGAGTTCTTTGAGTAGTCAATTAAAATTTCAGTTATGTAAGATGAGTAAATTCCAGAAATCTAATGTAAAGAATGATGAAAATGCTTAACAATACTATATTGTTACTTGAAATTTGCTGTGATGAGTGAACTTAAGTGTTCTGACCACAAAAGAAAGAAAGAGAGACAGAGAGGGAGAGAGAAGAGAGCAAAATGTTAATGATGTAAAGTGATGAATATGTTAATTAGCTAGGCTGTGGCGATCATTTCACAATGTATACATATCAATATAAGTTATACACCTTAAATATAAATAATTTTATGTCTATTTCAATAAAGTTGAAAAAAGATATATGAAAATTTAAAAATACAAAAGAAAATACCAACAAAAAAACCTCTTGCCAAACCCAAGATCACCTAGGTTTTCTCTTATGTTATCTTGCAGAAGTTTCATAGTTTTGCCTCTTAAATTAAGGTCTGTGACCCATTTTGAACACATTTTTATGAATAAATTAAGGTTTGTGATCCATTTTGAACACATTTTTATGAAAGATGCAAAAAAGAGGTAAAATTTTAAATAAAGAACAGATCTTTCTTTAAAAAAAGAACAGACAGTCCTTTGTAGCTGTTGGACTTTGCACTGGACTATGGCCATTGTATGGGATTCCCAGATGGCTCGGTGATAAAGAATGGGAGATATGAGTTAGGTCCCTGGGTCAGGAAGACCCCCTGGAAAAGGAAATGACAGCCCACTCCAGTATTCCTTCCTGGGAAATCCCATGGACAGAGGAGCCTGGTGGGCTGCAGTCCGTGGGGTCACAAAGAGTCGGACAGAACTGGGTGACTGAGCACCCACACACGTGACCTTTGTCCTGCATTCAGGGCTCCCGCTGGCGTTACCACTATGACAGCTTGCTGGGCTGCTTGGGCGGCCAACTCTGCTGCTTTGCTTGACTGTTTCCATGATATGGGCTGAAATCCACAATAGCCAGGTTGGCATCTTTGCAGTTCCTTTGTGTGTGTGTCTCTTGTAGATCGTCATGATCTAGCCCTTCAGATGATGCTTTACACTCAGCATCTTGGTCTCACTCTGGTGGAAGTCATTTCTTTGCTTTATAACATAAATCTGCATTGGTGATACCAACTGTGGAATTTTTATTATTTTTCATTATGGTAAAAAATACATAACATGGAATTTACCATCTTAACTATTTCTAAGTGTACAGTGTGTGTGTGTTAGTCGCTCAGTGGTGTCCGACTCTTTGCGACCCCGTGGACTGTAGCCCACCACACTCCTCTGTCCATGGGATTCTCCAGGCAAGAATACTGGGGTGGGTTGCCATTTAATAGCAGTGTTCCCACTGTTTGTGTAACCAATTTCAAGGTCTTTTCCATCTTGCAAAACTGAAACTTTTTACCTAATAAATAGCAACTCCCCATTCTCCCTTATTGCAGTCCCGGGAAACCATTCTACTTTCTGTTTCTATGAATTTGACTATTCTAGACAGCTTATATAGGTAGAATCATACAGCATCTATCTTTTGGTGACTGGCTCATGTTACAAAGCATAATGTTCTCAAGGTTCATCTTTTCTTTTTAAAGCTGCCTAGTATTCCATTGTGTGTATATACCAAATTTTGTTTATCCATTCAAACCTCAGTGGACACTTGGGTTGCTTCTACCTCCTATTCTATATTTCTTAGGATTCAACATAGTTTGAATGGCAATGCTGTTCTGTTAATATTTATGCAATAATCTGTCCCAGAGCCTCAACTGGCTTTTTGTATGAAACATCTTTCCCTCAAAAGCCCTTACTAATGTTAAGGCAAAGTTTCAACTTGAAATAAGGCAAAAGAATGACTGCATGTCCTTTCACTATCTTACTGGAGCATTTTCTAATAGGTCCATCTAAGGACTATCTGATTCTTTAAGGAAATGCACCTTATGTGATAATACTATTTGTTGTTGATTAACGCTCAGATTCTATGAAATATTAATTCATAGATTTTGTCCAGCACTAATGCAAATGACTTATAACCAGTAGAAAAGATGATTCTACACGTTGATTTTAAATAAAAGGCTCATAAAAGATGATCCTTTTATTGCTGTATGTGGCATTAACCAGTGTTCTATCTGATCTAGCAGTTTTATTCAAACATTCATTCTCCGCTGATATCAATGATATCAAATTTAATATCAGTGATATTAAACGAATCTTCACAACATGCCCTTGTTATATTTATATGTGAGCACTATTTGAAACTTAGAACTTTAACAAACTGAATTTCTTTCCTGCCAGAGAAGCCAGAGTAAATGACCACATTTCTTCATTTTAGTGAAGTTTTTGTTGCCAAGTTATAGAGGAACCCTAACAGCTTTCTCCTGAATATAATTAGAGAATGACTTTTTTTTTCCTTTGTAAAGAATGCCGACCAGAAATACAACAACAAATTTAGCCTATTTGTCCAAGTGTGTTTTTTATTTATTTATTTATTTTTATTTGAAGGATAGTTGCTTTACAGTATTGTGTTGGTTTCTGCCATACCTCAACACGAATCAGTCACAGGCACACATATGTCCCCTCCCTCTTGAGCTTCCCTCCCTCCTCCCACCCCATCCTGCCCCTCTAGGTTGTTACAGAGCCCCATTTTGAGTGCTCAAGTGTTTTAATCTAATATAAGGACAAAGTAGACCTACATGTTGCTCTTGTGCAAATAACTACTCGGCTTTTGTCTATCCAGCTCAACTATGCAACATGAGTCAGAAAGCTAAAGAGGCCTCAAGATATGTTTCTCAAGAATGATGACCCTATATATGAGACAGCAAAAGAGACACAGATGTAAAGAACAGACTTTTGGACTCTTGTGGTAGAAGGTGAGGGTGGGATGATTTGAGAGAATAGCGCTGAAACAGGTATATTACCATATGTGAAACAGATCGCCAGGCCAGGTTCGATCCATGAGACAGGGTGCTCAGGGCTGGTGCACTGGGATGGCCCTGAGGGATGGGATGGGGAGGGGGTGGGAGGGGGTCAGGATGGGAGACACATGTACACCCATGGCTGATTTATGTCAATGTATGGCAAAACCACTACAATATTGTAAAGTAATTAGCCTCCAATTAAAAAAAAAAAAAGATGTTTCCCAAGTCAGAGTAGCTGGGCTGGCTAAGCTCCTAGGTTTCAACAAAGATATTAATAATAAATACAAGGTGAAGTTTCCATAAACTCTGCATTCTCATACCCACCTGCAGCTAAACCTCCCTAATTTGGAGATGAATACCATGCCAGAATACTGGAATGGGTATCCATTCCCTTCTCCAGGTGATCTTCCCAACCCAGGGATCAAACCCAGGTCTCCCACATTGCAGGCGGATTCTTTACCAACCGAAAGTTTCCATAAACGCTGCATTCTCATATCCACCTGCAAGCAAACCTCCCTAATTTGGAGATGAGCCCCCCCCCCTTTTTTGCAGAGGGTTTGCCATCATGTTTCCGTTCTGCATAAACAAAGAGCAAATAACTGTGGAAAACAGGTCAGAGACACAATTAGCCTGTGCCGATTCCTGTTCCTTTCGACATAGGTGTGCGTGTGTGCGTGTGTGTGTGTGGAAGCATACAGTCACATAGCATGGAATTTTTAGTGTTCCAGAAGTCTGTTCATTTGACGTTTACTGAAGAGCAATTGGCCCATTTTAAATATGTATCCCTAAAGATCAGGAGGGGCTTCTTCTTAAGGATGGAGGTAATATATTGGTTGCCTTCCTTTTTAATATCCGGTACCTTGAAGAGAGACCAGCATGAATTAATCAATGCCTTATTGAATTCTGAAATCTTGTTTCTTCTTTTGCCCCACAGGAGAAAGAATACTAAAGATAAATCGTATTTTCTAGACTAAAATTAAAGGAAGATTAGAAAAGCAAATGATATATTTCAGTTAGTTAGTACAAACACAGAGTAAAGTCTGTTAAAAGCCTCCCCTACAGCTTAATCATTGTCATATTGCAAACTCTACCTTGATAAAAAGAAAAACTTTAAATGTAGCCTTCCTCAATTTTCACTATCGATGTGTGGGAACTCTCTGTGAGATTATCTGTTTGAATTTGACTCTAAATTTTTTAATCTACAAGTGTTCCATTCTAGTTTGGAAGCCCCTTGACTTAAATGGAAGAGCTGGTGATCTCACCCTGGGAATACACAGACATCTCCCCAGCACAGTGACTTTACCCTATGGAGTCGACAGATGATAGATAAAGAAATTTCTCCACTGAAGTTGATGAGGCTCTGTCCATTTCTAGGAAATATTTTTTAATTCTGGTTTTATAATTTTATAAACCTCTGCTTTACAAGCAATACTTGAGTTTTGGGTTCTTCCAATCTTCTAAGCAAATCTAGTACCCAGCTTTTTATGTGTGTGCGGTGGTGTTTTGAATTCTTACTGTGATGTCATAATATTTCAGAAATAACCACAGAGATTCTGTAATTGTTCCAGACATTTTATTTTTAACCTGAAGAAACCGTGGTCGGTGTCAATAAATGTTTATTGAGTGTCAGCTAGGTATAAGCCCTGTCCCTGGCACCTAAGTATGCTCTGAGAGGTCTAGGTTTCCAAGATGTTCCATTATCTGATTTAGGAGTCAGATATTTCCCCAAAGGGGTCTTCATTGTTTTCCAAGCTTTAAAATTATTTCCAATTTTCAAAAACATTCTCTATAGACAAGAGTGTCCAGCAGTTCTCATTTATGAAATGCTTGCTCTGAGCCAGAAACAGTTTTACAATGTGTCTCCTAATCTTCAGTTCAGTTCAGTCGCTCAGTCGTGTCCGACTCTTTGTGACCCCATGAACTGAAGCATGCCAGGCCTCCCTGTCTCTCACCAACTCCCAGAGCTTACCCAAACCCATTTCCATCGAGTCGGTGATGCCATCCAGCCATCTCATCCTCTGTCTTCCCCTTCTCCTCTTGCCCCTAATCCTTCCCAGCATCAGGATCTTTTCCAATGAGTCAACTCTTCGCGTGAGGTGGCCAGAGTATTGGAGTTTCAGTTTCAACATCAGTCCTTCCAAAGAACACCCAGGACTGATCTCTCTTAGGATGGACTGGTTGGATCTTTTGCAGTCCAAGGGACTCTCAAGAGTCTTCTCCAACACCATAGTTCAAAAGCATCAATTCCTCGGCACTCAGCTTTCTTCACCATCCAACTCTCACATCCATACATGACTACTGGAAAAACCATAGCCTTGACTAGACGGACCTTAGTTGGCAAAGTAATGTCTCTGCTTTTCAATATGCTATCTAGATTGGTCATAACCTTCCTTCCAAGGAGTAAGTGTCTTTTAATTTCATGGCTGCAGTTACCATCTGCAGTGATTTTGGAGCCCCCAAAATAAATTCTGACACTGTTTCCACTGTCTCCCCATCTATTTGCCATGAAGTGATGGGACTGGATGCCATGATCTTAGTTTTCTGAATGTTGAGCCTTAAGCCAACTTCTTCACTCTCCTCTTTCACTTTCATCAAGAGGCTTTTTAGTTCCTCTTCACTTTCTGCCATAAGGGTGGTGTCATCTGCATATCTGAGGTTATTGATATTTCTCCCGGCAGTCTTGATTCCAGCTTGTGCTTCTTCCAGCCCAGTGTTTCTCATGATGTACTCTGCATACAAGTTAAATAAGCAGGGTGACAATATACAGCCTTGACGTATATCCTAATCTTAATCCTCCCCAGATTCATTGAGCTGAGGGATGGTTCTTACCATTCCCATTTTAGAGGTGAGAACACTGAGGTCTAGTGAGAATGTGTCATTTGTTCTGGGTTGCACAGCAAGCATGGCATTCAACTGAAGTTCAGGTCTGTCTGATTCCACAGTCTCTCCTGCTACACCATATCCAGTTTGATGTTTGTAGCCTCTTGTAAATTCACACTAGTGCCATAATATTTGAGAAAGTATGAGTCGTTTGGTTCTATATTTTAAATCTTAGGAAACCAGGTTTGCATCAGTGCGTGTTTACCAAATGCCAAGTGACTCTGTACTTAACATCATACGTGACTGTCTTGCACGCACTAGGTTTCCAAGTTATTTCATTAACTGACTATTTTGGTCAGATGTATTTTGGAAGAGGACTTTAAGAGTGAAACCTACTTTAAATTCCCAATTATCCAGGATATGTTGTTTGAAGATGAGAACAGCTGGCTATTTTAATTCCCTAAGTGTTGAAATATTGTGGAAAAGAGAAACCCTAAGCCAGCTCGCTAACAAATGACTTAGTGAATGAATCAGCAGGATTGAGCTCTCTCTGGTTCTTCTTGGATGTTTTCTGTGTGTCCCCACAATCTGAGTGTAGTGTGATGAGCTGTTCTGCTGAGAAACCAGAGTTGAAAGTATAAACAGGGTTGACAGAATAAACAGTAAATCCTGATTGTTGGGGAAGGTTTACAAGGCAGCTTCCTTCTGCAGCTTTAACTCACATATCTGGCCTTCAGGGAATGTGCCAAAGTTTTCCCTTTGTGAACTGGTGGAAACGACTTAGTGCCTCTGATTTGTTTGGTTTCCCATTGACCAGTGCAGGGTCCTAGGCAGGCCCCAGTGGATAGAGGCTGCCATTGGAAGAGACCGGAGAGCTGGACATCACACAGTGAATAAAACATGCAGGGATGTGCTGGGGAAAGAGAGGGGAGAGTGGGACACAGCATAGTACCTGCACACACACACACACACACACACACACACACACACACACACACACACTCACAGTAACCAAATGGAAAACAAATGATTTTATTGATATAGATCATTATGGCTGATACCTCAAATGAAATGTCGTATTTGTCTAAAACTGTTTCCATTTTGTATTTGTCACGTGCTCTCCCCTATGGTGCTTTAAAGACATGCACTGCTTCATATGAGCCGACCACTTGGCACTGTTAAATGAGCAAGTTGGGTGAGGATGGGCAGGTAAGCGACAGTGAAGAAGGAGTTGAAAAGAAAAGAGAATCACAAACCTCAAGTGCCGACGGTGGTCACTCAGCATCAGGAATAAGAATATGAGGAGAGCAATGAGTCTACAGCAGAGCTCCCTTTATCACTAGGGCAGCCTGGGCACCTGAGGGGCCTGGGCCACATCGTCTTGCTGAGAAGAGCTGTTATTTGGAAGTGAGTTCCTACACCTTAAAGTCCTTGTCAGTGCAGTCCTGTGCTTTGAGCACATTCCACCAGATAGTTCAGGGAAGTTGCATAGTGGAACAGCTGCACTTTGGAGCCTGGGTGGTGACACCCCGCAGGTGGGCAGGCCCAGGGACCTGGTGGTTAGTGACAGGGACGCATGTGTCTCCTGGGCTGCTTTGCACATCTCAACGGTGACTCCCAGTGACACCAGCCCCCAAGCACAGGCTACCAGTGTGCACTTGTAACCTGAGCTCAGATAGAGCTGTTGACCCTCAGGACAGCTGCAGTTTGAGTTAATAGCACATAATTCAGCCCTTATTGAGGTTTTCCTAGAAATCCAACCATGAACTCTGTGTGGATTCAGTCCAGGAAACTCCTTTCCTATCTGAGAGAGCAGAAATGCATTTTTTGGCATTTATTCATTTGCAGCAGTTGGATGAAACCTTAGTCACCAGTGTCTTTCCTTTTCTTCTTCTAGCCCTTTGTGTCCCTACTGCTCTTCTAAGGGAGTGCTCTTCTGTGAGACATAGTAGGGACATCCTGCCATAGTCGGGATTCTTAGAAGTAGGGTTTTCCCTTGTGGTGTAAAGAAGAGAATCCTGATTTTAATCGATAGGGAGCAGAAGCGCAGCTGAGACACAGTGAAATTTGAAGAGGTCAAGTTTTGCGGGGGAAAAGGATGGAACAGTTGAGACCCCGCTGACGCAGGGTTCTTTCTCCTTTTTGGGTGTCCACATTGTTTCGGTCACATCTCCTGAAACAGCATGAGACTTTCAAGGTGATATTTGTCTCCTTGGCACTGAGACCCGGCGTCCTGAGTGTGATGCTACTAATCAAAGTCCTCAGACTAAGGAGGATGTTCTCTTATACAGAGTATGCAGAAACGGAGAGGCGCAAGGTAGGAGAGCTGCGTTTTGCATCTTTAAGAGTACACTCACAATTTCCCCCTACATTCTTTTTCCCTTAAAAATGTGCTTTGTGCACTGAAGCTGAGCCTTCCTATTCCATTTGAAGTCAGTATTTCCTCGGTCTTTAGGACAGCCTTAGGGAAGTTCTCCTGCAAGACTATAGATGGATTTCACATTATGAAAGGAGAGAGGAAAGCCACTCCAGCACACCGTAGAATGGCCAGGGCACTATTTATTTATTTTAGAGATGGTGGCAGCTGGGGAGGAAGGTTCAAAAGACACAAAGCTGTGTATGAATTATGATGTGATATGTTCGCTTTTAGCTCACCACCGGGCAGACCTTCAAAGTCAGTTTCCAGTGGGTTTTTCTCAAGGGGCCATGCTAGCATCTTCCAAATGTGAGTCTGAAGATGCTTCCCATCTTACATCACTCACAAATAACTGCCAGAGCAACAAGAAACAAAAACTATACAATTTACAGTTCAGCCCCTTTGATGTGAGGTGGGATGGGGATCAGAAAGCAAAGGCCTCTGGGTTGATTGCCACAGAGAGCAAACCCTTATTTCCTTAAGAGAGCAAGCTGCACTAGCGCATTAAAATTATTAGAAAGCCTTTACCAGATTAAATGGAGCTTGATTTGGATCAAGGTGGGGGAGGGGAAGAGGAAAGAAACCAAACTGTGTGTGCCAAGGATTTGCTGACCATGTTTTTTTTTTTTTTTTTTTTTTAATGCTGACGGGCATTAAATTAAGTAACAACCAAAGATTACACAAGAGTAAACACTGCTGCTAATGTTTGATTAAAAGCTAACTGAGGGCTCAAAGTGACTCCAGTTAATTTATAGATCATGCCAATAACAGCCCCAGGGGAGTGGGGCTGCTCAGGGTAGAGGAGAAGTTTTATAGGCAGAAGCCACATTTTTAAATGTCAAAAAGGAAAACCAAAACTGAAGGAACGCTTTATAAACTTTAGGGAAGGAAAGAAAGAGAGAAAAGAAAAAGGGTGGGGGGCGGATAGAAAGGGAAATTGTCTCTGTGACTGCTGGGCTTGGGGTAATTAGAAAAAAGGGTTGTGTAACATTTAAATAATTCTTCTAGGAGGAGAGAGCATGCTAGGATCAAAGAGCTAACTGTTCCTATGGGATAGGAGTCTTAATAAATTCTCGACTGTGTCAAGGGTTCCATTCTACCCCAAATGAAAGAGTGTAAATTCCTCCGTGTGATCAAATAAAATTGATTTAACTTTGCAGCATTTAGCTTCAGGTTAAAATTTAAGTGTAGAGTCTAGCAACAAATGATTTTAAAATTATAATCCCCATTCAGCAAACCTCTTTTGATAAGTTTTAAATGCTTTTATAATGGGATGTGTCATTTATTTAGTAACATAGCAGTCATATAGCAGCTGATAGGCTTAGATCGGGCTTTCATCTTGTACTTTAATTTTCTAGGGCACGGGGGATGACCATAATTGCTGAACAATTCAATGGAATGGAATGGGCTAATTCAGCACTTTTTTCCCCTACATTTTTCCACAGAATATCTAAAATCTTCTCTTCCATCGTAGTATGTTTATGAAAGCAGGCGTTTAACCCTCATATTTCCTACGCTTGAATAGTTTCCTTAATAAAATATAAAATATTTGCAAATTTGCCCCATTTAAATGAGCATGCCGTTCATTATGAAGGAGATAGCACCGTTCAGCATGTCAGGTTTGAATCCTGTCTGCCGGTGTTTGGCTACCCTTAGAGGATATGCCAGGAAACCCAGTCTCTCTGAACACCCTTCTTTTTCCAAGTTCTGTCCTCTCTCAGACCAAGGCAAAAATATCTGCTCAGCTAGGCCAGTCTTTAGTTTAATCTTGGAGTCTTACAAACAGTGGTAAGGTCTGGATAACATCGATCCACATTTCTGTGTTTGCCCAGATGAAACTTTAAAAAATGCTAAAAGCCACCAAAATCTTGCTCTTTCCCTTAATTACCCTAGATTATCAGACTAGAGAAATAAAATGGGCGGGTATATTCCAGTGCTATTAAATCTTGTGCTGACTTTACTGGTTCCAGCAGTACCGGCAGCGTCATCTACTTCCTAGCACTCTCCAGGGACCCTCCCAACTGGTCAGAAACCAAGCACTCTGTCTGTAGGGGTGGAGATGGAGCTTGTGCTCTGCAAGAGGCTTAAAGAGAAAAATCCTGCTGTCTTATCCCTTGGGCACTGTCAGTTGACTGGACTCTCTTTACGGCTTTTGTTACCAAAACCAAAACTTAACAGCCGACCTGACTCAGGTCACTAGCCCCATGAAGATATTTTTAAAAATTGAAAATCACTTGGCATGTTCAGTTCTTACCATTTATGAGTTTGCTCAAACATTCTGGTGAGCAATTTCAAACATGAAGACATGTGTGCCAAACCATAACAAAACTGAAAGTGACACTTCAGAGTGGCTGAAATTAGTAGACATTGGTTTGGAACCCCTTGTCTATTATATGTGATGTTAAAAATAAAGACTGGCATCACCCATGTTGACTGGATTAGTTTATTAAAGAAAATTGAGTGAAGTCTAAAGGGGATTGGGCTTTCATGTATGGAAGAATTTTGAAACTCAAGAAGTTCACTGTAATTCATAAAAAGTTTGACATGAGGGCTTCCCTGGCAGTCCAGTGGTTAAGAATCTACCTTCCAATGCAGGGGACGCCAGTTTGATCCCTGGTCAGTGAACTAAGATCCCCTGTGCTGCAGAGCAACTACTGAGTCCATTTCAGTCTGGAGTCCGAGAGCTGTGACTAGAGAGCCCACGCACAATTAAGACCTGACACAGTGAAATAAATATTTTTTAAAAAATTTATTAAAAGATATTTTAAAAAGAATATGACATGAATGGACAATTATATTGTCACACTGTATAAACAGTGATGGTGATGATGTGGCATTTCCTTTTCTTGTCTTTAAAAGAAAATATGACATTAGGTTGCATTTATCTGACACTTTTTCTTTTCTATTGTAACTTGAAAAATGAAATGTATGCAGTTTCTCAAAATTTCAAATCACAAAGTTGGGGAATGGCAAATGGTATCATAATAGCAATGATAGCTGAAATTCATTGTGTATCTGCTCTGCTCTAAGCAGTAACCCTGTGGGGCAGCAACTATTGTTCTTCTGCGGCAAAGTTTTGAAAGTAAAGCTACAAAGAGATCCTGCTGCAAGGTCACTTAGCAGTCTGTGGAGGAGCCTGGTTTAGCCGCACTTGTCTTCATCCATCTTGGGCTCCACCAGAGAGAGAGGATGTCATCACTCTGCATTCCCAGGCACCCACATGCGTGTGCTCACCGTTGTGGTTCCACCGAACCATGTCATCTAACCTATCTTGTCATGCCAGACCCTTCACACTGGAGTAGGGGAAGAGGGACTGTATTTCTTAAAGCTCCATTCTCCCTCATGCCTAAAAATTCCATCTTTTCCCATATTTTAGAACATACATTTTTTTTAAGAGTGGCCTATTGGAAAAGAATAATAGCTACAAGTAGCTTTCTATATACCAGATATTATTCAAATTACATTTCTTATTCATTTTCTTCTCACAGCAGTTTGAGGAAGGTAGTATTTTTACTGCCATTCTACAGATGAGTAAACTGAAGACAGGTCATGTCACTTGTTTAAAGCCACGCAGAGATGAACTCACACCCAGCAGCTTGGTCAGATGGTTCATGGTCTTAACACTCTCTCTCCAGTGAATTGAGGACTAGCCAGGCAACTGATGGGGGCTTCTCTGGTGGCTCAGATGGTAAAGAATCTGCCTGTGATGAAAGAGACCCAGGTTCAATCCCTGGATGGGGAAGATTCCATGGAGAAGGGAATGGCTACCCACTCCAGTATTCTTGCCCGGAGGATTTCATGGACAGAGGAGCCTGATGAGCTATAGTCCATGGGGTGGCAAAAAGTTGTACATGACTGAGCGACTAATACTTTCATTTTCAGGCACTTTGAAGGGCTAGCAATGAAGTGACTTCAGTCAAATAATTTAGGCTGGGTTTTATCACAGCTAATTGTGGAATTATGTACTTCCCTAGTGGCTCAGTAGTAAAGTATCCGCCTGCCAGTGCAGGAGAGGTGCGTTCAATACCTGGGTTGGGAAGATCCCTTGGAGGAGGAAATGGCAACCCACTCCAGTATTCTTGCCTAGAGAATTCCATGGACAGAGGAGCCTGACAGGCTACAGTCCATGGGGTCGCCAAAGAGTCGGACACGACTGAGTGACTAAACAATAAAAAACAACACAAATTGTAGAATCGGCCATTTCATCACTAAAGGGGGCTGATACACTGCCTGATACAGTCACACAGTTCAGAAGGAAGACACTGGGAGGATCTATAGAGTCCTGGGTAATTCTCTTAGCAGCTCAGTCTGGGCCATTTCCAACTTTTACTCTCTGAACCTTGGTTCTCCTACCTTGAATACAAGTCTAACAGCAAATAGTAGCCTCTTTTATTGGTGCACTTTTTCAGTTTACAGAACAATTTCTCACACATTTCCTCATGTGATGTGAGCCTCAGCATGGTTCTTTAAGGTGTTAGGACCTTCAGAAAGCTGTAGCTCACAGATACCCATGGCCACAAAACTGATTAAGAAGGACTAGGCATAAAACCTGGCTTTCTGATTCTAAGCCAAAATGCGTTTCAACCATATCCCCAGTTCTTTCTGTGGTAGAAATAACCTCTTAGAGAAAGCTTCCTGTCTCATGGCAGTTTCAGTGAGGGATCTCATGAAACCTTCTCCTAGTTCCTTATATCAAGGCTCTGTGAAGTGGGCCAACCAGCTGCCCAAACTAGCTGAAGACCATCCACATGCTGCTTACATTGCATTTTGTGCTTGAATCCACTTGCCGTGGTAGACATCTTATGGTGGTCAACAGGGACATTTAGAACTAGTTATGTTTATCAACAGATGGGGTCCGCAGATAGGACAATAAGCTCATCAACCATAGACGCACCGATGCAGAGGTGGGAAGTGTGCTGAAAACATTCTGGGCTTTGGGGTCTACCTTCATGATTGTAGAGAAGTGTTGCCTTATTGTAAAAAAAAAATAATAATAATAAGACCCGATGTCAGTGATTGAGGGCAAGTGCCCTGTGGCCCCCCCCCCCCCTTTCGCCTCCACTCCTTTGGGTGTGAGACGCTGACACAGACAAGGTGAGGTGGCTGGCCTACTTATTTGTGGCAACTTGCAGAGCTTAATTGGAGGCTGGATACTGAAACGTCAGCTCAGAATTTCAGAAGAGTCTGGGCCGTTTTCACAGATCTGAATCTGGAACCTGAAAACAGGCTTTTACAACATTCTGGGATGGTATGACTGGCTGGTTCATACACTGTTCCTAAGAAAGTCAAAACCCTCTGCTCCAACTAGCAGAAAAAGAGAAGAATTTGCAGAGAAAAAGACAAAAGAGAAAAGACTTGTAGAAAATTCACAAAGCCCCTTTCCTGAGAAGTCTGTAAGCTGGAGCCATCCAGCAAGGCACTAGCAGACACATATGGGCAGGTTAATGTCCCTAAAACCTAGCAGGAGCCAGTAATAACATGGTCAGGCAAATAGAAAGTTCCAGCTGGTTAGGAAGTCTGTGCAGCACCACACCATTACCCATAGCAATTACCCTAGATGTAGGACTGGCTCCCCAGTTCTGGGCACACACCCTGGGCTGGAGAAACTGGCTCTACTTCTCATAAAGCATTCGCCTCTCACTGGGACAAATCCCTGGAGCATTAGGAAGGCTTTATGGTAAAGTCAAGCTGTATCTCTCCTGGGTTCTGGAGGCCAGGCGGGTTCTGGAGGCCAGGTTAGAAGCTGCTTGTCTGATCCCTGCAAGCAGCTGGGATGGCTTGCGGGCAGGGACCTGGGGAGAGTGGTGTGATTGTGCTTTGCAAGTTGCGTGGCCATTGTGAGACGGAGCGGTGTTTGCTGCTATGACTGGAGCCCCAACTGGCAGATCTGTGTTTTACCACTTAACCATCCTTGGGTGGTGTGGGTATGTACCTCTTTAGGGGAACAAACTAAATATGACAAGTTTCTGAGGTTGGCAGTAGCTGCCAATTGCTTGCCTGTCTGTTGTCCAGCTCTTTCTTTTTCTAAAGCAGTAGAGTGCTGGTGTCTGTTTCACTGGTTTCTGTTTCTCTGAAAAGCATTTCAAACCACTTTCCTCATTGATCCCGCTAAAAATCAGCCTTCCCTTCCTTTTTGCACTGGAAGGGCTGACCCACATCCCACTCTTGGCTGTTGCCAAACCCAGATGCATTGCTGCCATCAGATGGTGCTCTGCCCTAGCCAGGGGGCCACATACCATATCCCTAAATAAGTTATGGAGGAATTAAATAAATAAACATTAAATAAATTTTTAAAAACAGAAAAGAATCAAAGAAATTATGGTAAGTATTCATCATGGAAGCACTTTTTAAGCAAAAAGATAGAGGAAGAATTTATGAAAAGATCTTTTTGGTATAAAACTAGAAGCTTGTATACATCAAAATTTGTGACAAAAAAGCATAAAGCAAAAAAACCCCTGAAAAATGGCAAAATATAAGACAAAGGTATAAACATAGTTAATACATGAAAAGCTTCTAGAAATCAATAATTAGAAGATAAATAAGCCAAACAAAAAATTGTCACTGTTCACATGTACAGTAGTCATGTATGGATATGAGAGTTGGACTTCAAAGAAAGCTGAGCACTGAAGAATTGATGCTTTTGAACTGTGGTGTTGGAGAAGACTCTTGAGAGTCCCTTGAGACTACAAGATAAACCAGTCCATCCTATAGGAAATCAGTCCTGGGTGTTCATTGAAAGGACTGATGCTGAAGCTGAAACTCCAATACTTTGGCCACCTGATGTGAAGAACTGACTCATTGGAAAAGATCCTGATGCTGGGGAAGGTTGAAGGCAGGAGGAGAAGGGGATGACAGAGGATGAGATGATTGGATGACATCACTGACTTGATGGACATGAGTTTGAGCAAGCTTTAAGAGTTGGTGAAGGACAGGGATGCCTGGTGTGCTGCCGTCCATGGGATCGCAAAGAGTTGGATGCGACTGAACTGAACTGACAAGCAGAAAACAATTAGATAATAACTCAGAAAAAATTTCAAGCTTACTATTTATTTAAAAACAATTGAAGGAAGATTAGTTTTTGTTTCTGAAGTTGGCAACTGTTTTTAAACAAACAAATCAGATAATTACATATTTGGAGAAAAGTTCAGGAAAAAGGATTATATAGTGATGGAGAAAGTATAAAGATGTTTTAAGTTTTCTCATTTTGTAAATGTGGCAATATGCATTCAAAGACTTAAAACTGTGAATAGTATTTGACCTAATAATTCCTCTTCTAGGAATCTGTCCTTAGAAAATATTTTTTGAGAAATATAAAGATTTAGGTTCAAGGGTGATTATCACAATGTTATTTATAACAGGGAAACATTCTAAAAAGCAGGTTTAATTAATTATAGTACATCTGTAAGCACTGAAAATCATGTTCTCGAAAATGCTGAAGACTTAGGAAAAAATGTAAAAAGATATTATGAAGTGGAAAAATAAGATGCAAAATTGCACGTACAAAATGCTTCTACTTTTGTAAAAAATGTGGGTTTGGTTATATATGCATGTGCATGCATAGGTATGCTGAAAAAAGACTGGAAGGATTTGCACAAATGAAATATTAATAGTGGTTTTCAAAATAGTGGAACTATCACTGGTTTTAAAATTAAGTTTATTTGGTATTTCTTCAGATTTTCTGCAAAAAGAATGTATTAACTTTATGATCAGAAGCTTGAACATTATTTTTTGTAATTTTCTTTGTTATCAAGGGCTCCCCCTGCTGCTCACCTTAAAAATCATGGAGGCTTGGCCTCCTGCTTATTTCTCATTTTCCTCATCTTCTAAAAGGTTCTATTCTTGATCTTGATGACCACCCTCTACTTCTTATTACAAGTCCCAGGAGCAACCTCCACTAATTTAAATATTTGGAATGATATGTCAAGGTCTAGATTTTTTTTAAAAAATCTGAGCCATAATTCACACACACAAATCATTCATTTAAAGTGTACAGTTCAGTGTTTTTTTTAGTATATTCATAACATTGTGCAGCTGTCACCAATATCTAATTCTAGAGCATTTTCATCACTTTAAAAGAAACCTCATACTCATTAGCAGTCACTCCCCTTTCCCTGTCCCTAGTAACTACTATGCTACTTTCAGTGTCTATGAATTTGCCTGTTTTGGATTTATCATATAAATTGAATCATACCATATGTGATCTCATGTCTTGCATCTTTCACTTAGCATAATACTTACAAAGTTCATCTCTGTTGCAGCATATATCAAAACTTCATTCCTTTTATGACTGAATAATATTCTGCTCTTTGAATACTCCATATTTTATCTATTCATCAGTTAATAGATATTTGTATTATTTCCACTTTTTAGCTATCATAATTAATACTTCTATGACATATAAGATTTTTATGGAGATGTTTTTGATTCTCTTGGATGTATAGTTAGAAGTGGAACTGATGAGATATAACTCTTTATTTAACTTTTTGAGGACATGCCCAACTCATTTTAAAGGTGACTATATCATTTTATATTCCTACAAACATTGAATGACAGTTCCAGTCTTGCCTTATCTTCACTAATAAGTATATACTGCCTTTCTAGTTAAAGTTGTCCTAGTGGATGTGAAATATTATCTCACTGTGGTTTTGATTTGTATTTCTCTAACAACTAATGATGCTGAACATCGTTTCATGTGTTGCTGTCTATTTGTATAGCTTCTTTGGATAAGTGTTTAAAATTGTCTTCCTGTATTTTAACTGAGTAATTTATCTTTTTATTGTTGGGTTAGAATAGTTTTTATATAGTTTGGATATTAGACCCTTATCAGATACATGATTTGCAAATATTTTCTCCTGTGTTATGAGTTGACTTTTTACTTTCTTGATGGTGCTCTTTGAAACAAAAAAAGTTTTTTGCTTTGATGAAGTCCAATTTATCTACGTTTTTCTTTTGTTGCTTGTGTTTCTGGTATTGTGTATAGCATTAGCTGTTGATTATTCTAAGATCTTTGTAGCTGGGGATTTTGCATGTAGAATTTTGACATTTCTTTTCTTTTTGGTATATAGAATGAGGCAGTGTCTGATTTTATTCTTTTGCATGTGGAGAGCCAGTTGTTTTGCACCATTTGTTTAAAAGACCATTGTTTCCCCCATTGAATTGTCTTGGCACTCTTGTCACAAGGCAACTGATCATACATTTACTTTTATACTCTCAACCCTATTCCATTAATCTGTATGAATCCTTATGCTGTGGCCTTGATTGCTGTTACTTTGTGCTTTAGCTTTCAAAATTGGTAAGTTTGATCTTCCTAGTTTGTTCTTCCTTTTCAGGTTGTTTCAGTTATTCTCAGTCCCTTGAATTTCCACATGAACTTTCAGATTAGCTTGTCAATTTTTTCCATGAAAAGACATTTGGAATTTTGGTAGAGATGGTGTGAAATCTATAAATTAATCCAGTGAGAGAGTATTTCTATCCAAATAGTTTTAAGTTTTCTAGTCCATGAACACTACATGTATTTCTAGTTATTAAGATCTTTTAAAGTTTCTATCAGTGGTGTTTTGTATTTTTCACTGTATAAGCCTGACCCGTTTTTGTTAAATTTATTCCCAAGTATTTTATTCTTTTTAACACTCTTGTAAAGGAAATTTTCTTAAGCTGATTTTCTGATTGTTCATTGCCAGTGCATATGAACTGAATTTTCTAAACTGAGCTTATTTCCTGTAAATTTGATGAGCTGGTTTATTAGCACTCATAGATATTTCTGGGCTCCTTAGAATTTTCTGTTTACAAGATCATGTCATCAGCAAATATAAATAGATTTACTTCTTTTCTAATCTGGATACCTTTTATTTCTTTTTCTTTGGTAATTGTCCTGATTGGAACATCTAATATAATGTTGAGTAGGAGTGGCTAGAAACAGCATTCTTTTCCTGATATTAGTGGGAAAGCTCTCTGGTTTTCAGCATCAAGTATGATTTTAGCTATGGGTTTTCCTTAGATGCTGTTTTGTTAAGTTGATGAAGCTCCTTTTTATTTGTTTGTTGTATATTCTCGTGTGACAACATTTTTATCATTTATCATTTGGCTTTAGGCAAATATTTTTTCTATGTCTATTGAGATGATTCTGGAATATTTGTTCTTTTTTCCTACTAATATGGTGCATGATATTGATTACTTTTGGTGTGTTGAATCAACCTTGAATTTCAGGGATAAATTCCAGCTCATTATTTTGTATAATTCCCCCTCCTTTTCTTTTTATGTTGCTGAATTTGCAAAAATTCTCAAATACATTCATAAGGCATATATATCTGTAGTTTTCTTATGATGCCTTTGGTTTTGGTATCAAGGTAACATGATCTTGTAGAATGAGTTCGGAAATATATGCTTCCATCCTACTTAGGGGAAGAGTTTATGAAGGATTGGCATTAAGTGTTCTTTAAACACTTGGTAGCATTTATCACTAAAGCCATCTGGTCCTGAGCTTTTCTTTTGTGGAGAGTTTTTGATTATTAGTTCAGTCTCTTTTCTTGTAAAGGTTTATTTATGTTTTCTATTTCTTCCTGAGTCAATTTCTATAATTTGTGTCTCCCTAGGAGTTTGTTCAGCTAGGTTATATAGCTTTTTTGGCATACAGTTATAAAAATAGTTCCTTTTAGAGCCCTCCTACACTGCTGGTGGGAATATAAATCAATGCAGCCAGTGTTCCTCACTTGCCTCTGAAGGTTTTTGACAAATATCCCTTAAGAAAAGGCTGCGTTAGGTGATCTGTGAATCAGGTCAAATAAAGAGAGTCTTCCTGCAAGTGGGATTTTGCAGGGTACCTCTAGATGTATCAAATAATTACAATTCTCTGGATATGGATATTTGAAGAAACTCTAACCTCTTTCAGAAGTCTTAGCCTACAGAGAAGGAGGAGGTAGACTGGGCACAGTGGAATGTGATTTAATATGAGTGATTAGTCTGAGTCTGTGTGTGTGTATTTCCTCATTCAGGAGACTTTCCTCATTGGTACCCAGTCCTTGTTTGCCAAGAGTCTTTGGCCTTAAAGAGGATGCCTTACCAGCTATGTGATGGATTATTGGGATATGATGCCCATTGAATGGAGAATTTCCCTGTGGCTCAGAATGGTAAAGAATCTACCTACAATGTGGGAGACCTAGGTTTGATCCTGGGTTGGGAAGATTCCCCTGGAGAAGAGCATGACAACCCACTCCAGAATTCTTGCCTGGAGAATCGCATGGACAGAAGAGCCTGGAGGGCTACAGTCTATAGGGTTGCAGAGAATTGAACACAACTGAAGGAACTAAGCACGCACACACGCCTGTTGAATGAATCCTTAGCTTTTCTTCCTCCCTTGAACTGGTGCTGACATTCCCTCTTGGGCTCTCCTTGAACTCACCTTAATCATTATGGATATAAGGTGGTCCAATCTGAGAAGTTATAAATTAATTAATACCTTAAACTGGCAACCAAACCCCTGTATTGTCTGTTTAAGACTACAACTAATATAAACAATAACTGTTATGTACTGAGTGCCTACTTTGTTTCATGTAGTCTGCTACGTACTTCATATACATTAACCATTGTTAAAATAGGTGCTGTTATTTCTCTGGAGGAATAAACTAAGGCTCAGAGAGGTTAAGTAACTTGCCTAAGGTTCCATAGTGAGTTAATGGTCTGGGAACAATGTGCACTGAAGGACTGCAATAAAAATTTATTATTTCAGACTAATGGAGGCAAGGCAACCTGAATTTGTGAGGCACACGCTTTTAATAAACTATATTTAAAGCTGAAGAGTTTATTGCCTTCTCAGACACTGAGTAACTTAAACTGTGTATGAAAAGAGAGCAGTTGCCTCCGGGGGGTCTTGGAAGACCTACAGATAAGCATTATTTATAATTAGCATGTCACTCTTAAAGCATTATTTATAATCAATGTGTCAGTTATTTACAGTGGAAGAAATACTTCTAGATTATTTTTTAAAAGGTTTTAAGAAACAGTTTATCTCAAGCTATTTAAATTATAGTTCTTTACATCCTTGATTTGCTTAGAGAACTTCAAGCCCGTCCTGAAGACTCTGATTTGATGGGAGTGTGAAGTAATATAGTTTAATGTAGAGCCTGGTGGTCATCCTTGTTAGGCTCTCTTATTTAAAATACATGTCTTGTTGACTAGGATTGGCTGTTTGGGTATCTGTGAGATTCACTCTTTGTAATGATAATACAATCAAAGCCTCTAAGGAATTGGATTTAGTTCTAAGAACCTGGAGTCTTCATTTGAAGTGACCCTTTAAAAATATTAGTGAGTATCAGCCTTAATATCCAACTTGTATGCCTCACTGAGTTTTCATGAGATTAGCAGCTATTGCTAGTCCTTTGTCTGGAAGTTGAAATGAAGACTTGCCGTGGACTTCTGTTTCATGTCCCCATGCTGTTTTGGTCCAAATGACTCAGATACAGTACTACAGCTGTTTCAGCATTCTTGGGTTTTGTTTGCCAGCTCTATTGGAGACTAAAGCTTATATAAGTAATATAAAACCTCAGCATTTACAACATAAAGGCACCACAAGAACTCTCAGACATTAAGCTTTGGTAGGATTTTATTTGGAGGAATTTTATTTTAAAATGTAATATCCTTTTCCTTTCTTTGGCAAAATAGAGTCAGGAGAACTTGGATGGAACTCTACTGCTTATGAAAAGTCTCACCCTGTTCATATAAGCAAGTCTGTCACCCTTGATTGGAAAGTAATAATTCATAAAGCTTAATGTTATTATCATCCCTCTGCCTGGAGAGATAGATATTCTTGAAGCCTTTTAAATAAAAAGTTTAAAATTGAATTTGCAACTCAAAAGATTGGTGGGTTCAGATGTTAGTTTCCTGCTGAGTAACTGGGAAAACAATTCTAAAGTAGCCAGTAGTGTGTTGGGAATGGCAGTTTTATTAAATGTCTTGATGGAGTGCAATGAAAACACACTTTCAGTGTCTTTATGCAGTCTTTCCCTCTACAAAAATAATAGTTTTCTCACAGATGTTAGTTTGCTTTCACTCTACCTATTTGGTTGTTCTCCCAGTTCAGGTTTTTTTGCAAAGTTTTTCAAAAGAAGATGAGATTCAGTTTTAGTAGCAGACCGATAAGGTTCTCATATATGAGCCAGTTGTCCGACATTGCTCAGAGATTATGATTTGCATTGCATCATTTGATTTTGTAGAATGAGAAGTCTTAAACAATCTACATGGTCTAAAATAGTGCCACTGAGTATTTTGCTCCCATGGTGATGAGCCTTCCAACATCACAGATCTTCAATGAAGTCCTTGAAGGAGCTGGGTCTTGCTGGAAGGAAGAGAGCCATCTAGTTGTGGGAAGGCTTCTCTCGTCCAATAAAAAGCCAGCAAGTTCATTTAAAAAGGTATCTTTCAATTATAAAACCTGGCAGGCATCAAAGGACACTTGGCAGTTGAACTTTGCAAAAACATTTGCACTGGCGGCTAAAGAGGACCTTCTCTTTTGCTGGTTTCATGAAAAAAAAAAAAAGAAAGAAAGAAACATTTTACAGTTTCACCTCAATTTCCTCTCTCCTTCTTTCCACAAAAACAAAAGGTGATTTTTCAAGGCCCCTGTATCAGCATTATTTGACATCCTCATCTGGGTTTGACCAAATAACCGACCAGATCCCTCAGGATGAATATTGAAAATTTGTTATGATTTCCACCCGTCACTCCCAGCGCTGTCTCTCAGTCAATGGCAAATTGTCTGTTTTCCCAGTTTCTTTATTTTTTCCCCCTATGGGCAAAACACTGCTGCTAAAAAAATAAAAACAGTGAAATTCCAGTCTTGACTAAATTTGGGAATTCTCACACACATGAAAAAAATCTTTGTTTCTCCTTGGGAAATTGGCAAAGTGAAAATTGACAGCTTAGCTTTTCTCACATTGGCACTTATATTAACTGTAGGAATTGGATTTTTAAATGATTTTAAATATAATTTCAAGAGGAAAAAATGCTACTTACATGTAAGTGTGGCTTATGTTTATCTTCACACCATATGTCTTGTATGAAGATCTTTATAACCAGACCTGAAGCATCCTTTTCTTCCTGGGCAAAGATGTAGCTTTGTAAGAATGGAGGCCTCTTCCTCACTATTCCTCAAATCAAGACACTGTCTAGTCCTGCTTAGATTATCAGAGATAGTAGAGGGTAAGGCAACTTCAGACTGTCAAATGACCACTGGATTAAGTGCATGGGCTTCTCTGGTGGCTCAGATGGTTAAGAATCTGCTTGCAATGCAGGAGACTTAAGTTTGATCCCTGGGTTGGGAAAATCCCCTGGAGAAGAATGGCTACCCACTCCAGTAATTTTGTCTGAAGAATTACATGGACAGCAGAGCCTGGCAGGACACAGTCCATGGGGTCACAGAGAATTGGACACAACCGAACGACTAACACTTTACTGCATATTAGACTTTCTGGCAAGACATCAACAAGTTCTCGCATCAGCAGACTTTGGGTACACTGTGCCTTCAAGTATTTGTCAGTGATATGAAATAACTCTGGATAATCTTATTTGTATCATTCAAATAATACACTAGTGGTTCGAGTCCTACTCAATAATTTGTGTGTACTTGTATGTGTATTTTCTTCTTCATTGTTGATCCTTAACAGAGAGAAATAGTTGCTCTAAAATCCTATGCATAAACATAGTATAACAACTGGTGAAAAGACAAACAACAACCTGCTCAGATTTTTAAACCCCCAAATTTCACTCTCCTCTTTACTGCACACATCTATTTTGTAATTTTGTTTCTCATATCTGAATTATAAAGGATATATCACTGTCTGCTGCAGTTTCAGTGAAGCTTTAGGTCCCTCCAGTAAGGCAGGGAGAGATTGTCTTGCATTCTGCACTTAATTGTGCCTGTGGATAGAATTAACCATCCTGCTATGAAGGAGAATGGCTAGCTGGTGGAACCAACACAGAGAAATCCTTGCTGTTGCTCATGACGGTCTGTATAGTCAAATCTATGGCCTTTCCAGTAGTCAGGTACAGATGCGAGAGTTGGACCATAAGGACGGCTGAGCACTGAAGAATTGATGCTTTCAAACTGTGGTGCTGGAGAAGACTCTTGAGAGTACCTTGGATTGCAAGGAGATCAAACCAGTGAATCTGAAAGGAAATCATTGGAAGGATTGATGCTGAAGCTGAAGCTCCAATACTTTGGCTACCTGATGTGAAAAGCCAACTCGCTGGAAAAGACCCTGATGCTGGGAAGGATTGAGGCCAGTAGGAAAGGGGACAGCAGAGGATGAGATGGCTAGATAGCTTCACTGACTCAATAGACATAATTTGAGCAAACTCTGAGAGAGAGTGAGGGACAAAGGAGTCTCACGTGCTGCAGCTCACCAGGTCACAAAGAGTTCGTGACTCAGTGACTGAACAACAAGTGAAGGGGTCAAGCCATCTTGATTCACCATGATTTTCAATTCATTCCCCACCTCTCTTCCCACTTCTGGCCTCTACCCTTCATTACCTTACATGGCAAAAAGAACTTTGCATATATGATTGAGAATATTGAAATGGGAATATTATCCTAGATAATTCAAGTGGTGAAGCATAATCACAAGGGTCTTGTGTAAGAGGAATGCAGGGAGAAGACAGTGTGATAAGAGAAGCAAAAATTGGAGTGATGGGGCTGGAAGCCAAGACAATTCCTAGAAGGTGGAGAGGTAAGGAGCAGCCTCTGGAGGGGGAGAGCCTCCAGAAGGAACCAGCCCTGCTCACCCTGGGATTTTAGCCCCTTAACACTCCCTTTAGACTTCTGACTTCCAGGACTGTCAGAGAAAATGTTTTGTGCTGCTTTAAGCCACTTGTTGTTGTTCAGTTGCTAAGTCATGTCTGACTTTTTGCGACCCCATGGACTGCAGCATAACAAACTTCCCTGTCCATCACCAACTCCCGGAGCTAGTTCAAAGTCATGTCCATTGAATTGGTGACGCCATCCAACCATTTCATCCTCTTTTAGTCTCCTTCTCCTCATGTCTTCAATCTTTCTCTTCATTAGAGTCTTTTCCAATGAGTTGGCTCTTCTCATCAGTTGGTCAAAGTATGGGAGCTTCAGCTTCAGCATGAGTCCTTTCAGTGAATATTCAGGGTTGATTTCCTTTAGGGTGGACTGGTTTGTTCTCTTCTCTGTCTAAGGGACTCTCAAGAGTCTTTTCTAGCACCACACTTTAAAAGCATCAGTTCTTCTGCACTCAACCTTCTTTTTGGTCCAACTCTTATATCTGTACATGACTACTGGAAAAACCGTAGCTTTGACTAGAACGGACCTTTGTTGACAAAGTAATGTCTCTGCTCTTAAATATGCTATCTAGGTTTGTCATAGCTTTTCTTCCAAGGAACAAGCATTTTCAAATTTTGTGACCACTAGGTTTATGATCATTTGTTTTAGTATCTGCAGAAAATTAAAATACCTTCCTGTATTCCCCTCACCTTCTACACAGAATCCCTGACTTTGCTACCGTCTTCATTTTTGCCTTTGGTCCAGTTTTTCATCTCTGTTCGAGGCCTCTTGACTAAGGATTTGCCTATTCTCTCTTTTATTGACCATCCTCCATATCTAGACTCTTGCACAGCCAAGGAACTTGTCAGTTTTACCCTTCAATAAGGACCTGTGGTTACAGAGCCAGAGTGACATTTCCTGAAATGTGTCCCATGACATATTGGTCCTTGAATATGTGAACACAGCGTATACAGTAAGGAAATGTTGTTTATCACATCCACCTCTTAGAGACTCATACTCATACTTCATATTAGCATGTTAGTGATCCTGAGAAAGTCTACAGTTTTGTTTAATGCAAAATTTCCCCAATTTATTTGGCTACAAAACATTTTTTCTTCATATGACAAATATAAACATGTCCTAGAAATGGAGTTCTGAGGAGCTGGCATGGGAAAAAGCTGCACTGGGATACACCTAGGGCTTGGGGATGCTCATATCCTTCTTGAGTGGCTTGAGGCTAATGTCCATTTGGTCTCTAGATTGAAAGGAGAGCCAGCTTTCATCATCAAGGGGCTTGGCTTTGTGGACTTCCCCTGAATTAGATGAGGGATGTAAGAAAATAAATTGATGGAATAGGCTTTATGCATCTATGGCAGTTTCCTACTTGTCTTCTTGGGAAATGTGTTTGAAACCCTTGGAGAGATCTGACTCAAGTTTCATAGATCTGCAGTGGCAGGGGGGCCTTTAGTATATAGATCCAATGGATTTGCCAAGCAATGGCCTGATCACAGACTATGCAAACTCTTTTAAGATGTGTGCTTAAGATCTGATGAAGATGAGAATCCATGAGAAAATCCCAAATGGCACAACTGTCTTTGTCTCAAATCCACGTAGGGTACTTACTGACCTCACTAGGGTCAGGTGACCACCCTCTACACCAGTGAACACTGACTTAGGCACAGATCAGGTATATAGTAGTGTATTTAGTATTAGCTAACATTTATGCAGTATTTGCTCTGTGCTAAGAATTGCTCTAAGCACTTCAGATATCTCACAAGTGAAGTGAAAGTCGCTTAGTTGTGTCCAACTCTTTGCAACCGCATGGACTATACAGGCCATGAACTTCTCCAGGCCAGAATACTGGAGTGGGTAGCCTTTCCCTTCTCCAGGGAATCTTCCCAACCCAGGGACTGAACCCAGGTCTCTCGCATCGCAAGTGGATTCTTTATCAGCTGAGACACAAGAGAAGCCGAAGAATACTGGGGTGGGTAGCCTATCCCTTCTCCAACAGATCTTCCCACCCCAGGAATCAAACTGAGGTCTCCTGCATTGCAGGCAGATTCTTTACCAACTGAACTATCAGGGAAGCCCAAGATTTGTCACCACTTTATGCAAAATTCTGGAGCATGTGGAGGTCAAAAATAACCCACCTGAGTTTACTTGTCTTGTAAGTGGTATCACTGAGCTTTGAACTCAGGCAGTCTGGTCCCAGAGTCCCTGTTCTCAAACCCCTGTATTACATGCAAGTGAAAGGAGGGTGAACCTGAAATCCAGTAGAACTGGATTTGAACCCAGACTTCTTGGTATGATCTTGGGCAGGTCTCTTAATCTCTCTCAACTTGTTTCCACTTTGGAAAATCATGATATGAAAACTTGGTGTCAGAATCATATCATATACTTGCCAGTCTGTTAACATACTCACCTCTTCTACATTACAGAGCCTCTCGCCAATCTGTTTTGGGAGAATCATGACTGTCAGTAAGTGTCTGATCCCTTTAAAGAAAGAGGTTACATTCTGACACTTGAAAAACTATGCAGAGTTTAATTATTGCTTTTTCTTGAAATATTTTCTTACTAAAAAGTTTTTTCTTATTACAAAAATAATATGTATTTATTTCAGAAAAGAAAGCTAAGGAAAAGTAAGTGAAATTTTAAATCAATAATAATTCTAGAAGATAATATTTGTTAACCTTTGGATCTCAGTATTATTTCTAATGATTTTTACTCTATATTCTCTAAATAATGTTTTCATGCTGTATACTTTTTACTCTATATCTCTTTTTTCAAATGATATTTTCCTAAAATGCAGTTTTGTAAAAATTGCTTCTTTTCAATTGGTATATCTTGAACTATTCTCGTGCACTAGATAGTCTATAACAGTTTTTTAAAATGACTACATGATGGCTACTTAACCAATTTCATACTGTTGACAGTTTTAAGGATTTTTTCCATTTTTGTTTCTGATTGTTGTTGAACATGTTACAATGAATGTCTTGAAGACTCCTGTTTTTGACTCATGATTAATAGTTAGTCTTTTTTAAAAGTTTTTTTTAATTTTTATACAATTTAAAGGTTACTTTCCATTTACAATTATTGCAAAATACTGGCTATATTCACCATGTTATACAATGCCGTCCTTGAGCCTTTTACATCTACAGTTTGACCCTTACTCCCTCACCTTTATTTTGTCCCTCCCTGCTTCCCCTATAGTAACCACTAGTTAAATAGAGTCAATCTTGATGGCACCATTTTGTATCCCTAGAAATCAGGTTGTATTGAATAGCAAACAGAAAGACCTGATTCATTCAATTTACTGTGCCAGTGCCCAGAAATACATTGGGAACAGCTAAATAAATACCTATTGACAAGGATGAATGGAATCTGAAGCAATTGTTTCCTTTCCAGGTAGATTCATGCCAGCAACTTAGCAAGTAGAAATCATAAGAGTACCTGGTTTCATCTGGCCGGTGAGTGGCATGGAGGCTCATGTGGTCTCACTCTCATTCTTATCTTATTGGGAATGAATCGTGACCCATAGGCCTTCCTGGTATTCTAGAAGCAATGGACATTTTTGGAGCATTGCCAAGCTTAGCTCTTCAGATACTGCCCCCAACCCTTACTAGGGCTTGTTTTCTTTTAGAAATGAATGATATTACTGAACATCAAGTCATTAGACTTTTAACTCATTTGCTGGGAAATGATCTTCTAAAGTTATTATTAATTATTTTTCCCTAGAGCTTCAAATTTTGAGAATTTTTATTCTTAGTAAAATCTATATGTTAAAATTACTTTTTTAACAATGGAATGTCATGCAATCATCCATGAAGATATGTTAGATCTATGTTTTGACATGAAAAGATATACATAATGGTATATTACATTCATATTAAACAAATATATATTTTTATATACATATGTTCATATGTGCACAGAAAAATCAATGAGCACGTGAGAGTTGTTAATAATTGCTACCACTAATGGGTGGGAAGTAACTTTATTTTCTACTTTTTCTTTTTCACAATGAGCGGGAATTTTATAGGAGTCAGAACAATAAAGGTAGTCCTGATGTTTTAGAAAGACAAATAGTATTTTTAAATGCAGTATGTATAATTACTTATAATGATAGATTAATTTATATGCTGAATTCAGTTTTTATGATTTGGGGGACTATAATATATGCTCTCAGCATTTATAATATATCCTTTTAAAAGGGTGTTTTGATTAAATAAGTAAACTCTATATTGCATATTATGCCATATTTTTCTCATGTCTTTTCATAAATGTATGTTCCTTAAGCACATAAAAATTATTTTGCTGGTGCATTAATTTATTCACTCCTTCAGCAGACATTTATTGAATGTTTTGTTTCTTGTACTGGTCCTCACAGGAGATATGATTGTAAACCCTCAGACAAGGTCCTACATAAAACATAATGCATTCATTTCAAGTGAAAATTGATTTTTTCACAGGGTAATAGATGCTGGACTAGGTAGCACTTCACTGATATCCTTACATTAGAACACAACTAATTTTGGAAGCATTAAAGTCATGATGAAAAGAGATCAGAAAGAATCAAGTATTTAAACATTTATTGCTTGAGTCACACCAAGTGCAAGATTCATAAAATTTTTCACAATAGACTATTAATTAAGACCCTCCCGCCCTATATGATACTCATTCTTTAACTTCCAGTCTTGAAGAAAGTATTCTTACCTCCTTGGTGAATTCTAAATGACGCCTTCAGGAGTAGAGATGGCCTGATATTCCATTTCTCCCATTCAGTTCTATGTTCATTACTAGTATGAGGACATTACTAACATGTGGGCCTTTGAAGGATTTCCAGTTCTAAAACTAGTAAAGTTCCAGGCAAAGTGGGACAATCTTGTCACTCTAAGTAGGAAGGAGGTTGTAGACTTCTGTGAGGAGTGAAGAATGGCCTGAAATGGGATTCAGATCTGCTCATATATACTATAATTTCAGAAGAAAGATGAAATTTCTAAGTTCTTTATGATAGTAACCTAGGATATACTTTCTCTTTAATATTTACCTGATTTTTTATGCACTTAAGATCTATGCATTTTGTGTAAAATACAACTCAAAGGTTTCAGGTTACAAGCTGGGAAAAATATTTACAACATATATGTAAGATGAAGAAGTAATATCCTTAAGGGACTTCCTTGGTGGCTCAGCAATAACAGATCCACCTGCCAATGCAGGAGACTCGGATTCAATTCCTGGGTCAGGAAGATCCTCTGCAGAAGGAAATGGCAACCTACTCCAGTGTTCTTGCCTGAGAAATCTCATGGACAAAGGAGCCTGCAGGCTATAGTCCATGGGGTCATAAGAGTTGAGCATGACTTAATGACTACAGAATAACAACAATATCTTTAAGATATAAAGAGTTTTTATGAATCAAAAAAAATGTCTGGACTGGTAGAAAAATGAAGTCTTGAACTGATAAATTTACAAAAGAAAAATACACATGGTAAACTAAAAAAAAAAGTTACCCAGTTTTCCTTTCTTACCTTCATGTCCAGCCTAGAGAAGCATCAGATATAAACAGCAATGAGAGAGAATTCCAGGTCAGAAAACCAGTGAGCTCTTGGCTAATGGAGGCCATGTGTCCCTGGCAGAAGAGTCACTCCCAGGGGCTCCAGAAGGTGCCCACTGCCTGCCCAGAGGTGCCAGCAACCCCCATGACAGCACACCCTCAAGAGTTTTTTGAACAAGAGCTTTCCAAAAACAATACCACAAAGTGCATCCCTCATCATCTCTTTGTGATGGTCCGTGGAGTGGCCAAGGGTGGGCTTGGGTAGCAAGAGTATAATCACTTTTTATTTTTGGAAGCAGAAAGCACATCTACTCCTTGGCAGCTAAAATGCTGGCATGGGCCAGAGGGAAAAGTTTAGATTACACGGCTTCCCAGTGCCCTTGTTTATCTAAACTAACCCCTGGGGCAATGGCTTTGGCAAATCTCTCAGTGGTTGCCTTTGAGGAAATCTACCAGAGGTCTTATTCTTTTGTTTTGAAATGTGGATATCCCTTGTAAGAAAAAAAGAAAGAAACAAAGAAACAAAAGGCAATAACACGAAACAACCTTTCAATGACCCTGAGCTTTGCCCCTGCTCCCCCACTACAACCTGCATTCTTGTGCTGTGGCTCTATGGAGCAGGGATGGGGTGCCCTCAATGACCTGAAGCTGAATACCAGCCTCTCCCAGTCAGGCCTGATCTAGCAGGATGCACAACGGGTTGTGGAAGACTTTTGTCTAGATTTGGTTTCTGTAAGGAGTAATTGCTACCGCCATGGTGTTGTGGAGAAACCAACCTGCCTTCAACAGTGGCCATAGAAGGATTGACACAGTTAAGCTCCATTTTGCCAGAGAGAACAATAAAAATTTGAATTAGCCATTACTTAGCAGAAATGCATTTGAATTCATTTAATAAAAAGTGATAACTCCTGGAATGAGTGGAAAGATCCCTGAAAGTCAGAAGATTTGGGTTCCAGACCTAGCTCTTTGCTGTCCAACCCTGTGAGCTGGGCCAGTCCCATCAGGCAGCTCTCTGGACTTCAGTTTTCCTACCAAATAAATGAGGAAGGTAGGTGTTATGATTTTCTCCCCAAAATTAGTTAATTTGGAAGGTTGTACGCATTGACTCATTCAGTGATTCAACCTTTATTGTCATCTTCCAAGTATAAATTAAGTTTAAACACTCTTAATTATTCCATCACTTATTTAAACATTAATCAGTGTTATTATGCTCTGGGATCTGAGAGACGAGAAGACAAAAATACTGCTTGAACCCTTAACAAAGAAACTGATGTAAGAAATAGACAAATTTGTCACCAATTGTATTATCCTTCACATGCATGCCTGTGTGCTAAGTCACTTCAGGTGTTCCAACTTTTGCAACCCTATGGACTGTAGCCCGCCAGGCTCCTCTCTCCATGGGATTCTCCAGGCAAGAATACTAGAGTGGGTTGCCATGCCCTCCTCCAAGGGATCTTCCCGACCCCGGGATCTAACGTGACTCTCCTGCAGCTACTGCATTGCAGGTGATTGTTTACTCCTGAGCCACCAAGGAAGCCCCCTTAATTTTCACAGTTATCTTTAAATCTTATCATTTCTGTATACATTTAAAGTGTCATCTCCCCTATACTTTTATGCTACCTTGGACCGTTTTATGTCTCTTGTCGTCTTTATCATTTATTTCCTACACTCTTAGTTGTTTGTATTTCTTTCTAATCTGCTCTTTCCCAAAGCCCAATAAACTTGAAGACAGGTACTGAGTTGGGTCGCATTGTTTTCTGTCTGCAATGGCACTGAGCACAGTGAGCACAAAGTAGGCACTCAACACATTTGTTCAGTTGCATCAACTGATGGAATCCTAATAAATGGCTTCTTCTTGTCTGTGTCCGGTTGTCCTTGGTCAATGGTGTGTACTAATGATGAAACCTCAGACTCCTTTGAGGCTGGTGTGTTTACCTAGGAGCCAAAAAGAAACCTTCAGGAGTGGAGGATTGTTTTTTCCTTGAAAACAGAATACTCAACATTATTATGGATTATGGCACAGGTGTTGTGACACCTCTTTCACATCAACACCAGGAATATTCATTGCCAGCAGCTGTAGGGTGGGATTTCCCTTAAACCAGCTGTGAGTCTGGATGGAGGTGAGAATTTGCTAAGGGCCACAGGATACCTTCTGAATTCCGTAGCCAAAATGGCAAGGGGAGGCATTCTTATTACCTGCTAATGCAGCTCAGGAAACAGATAGGATCTGGGCTTATTACATTGCACTTAGGTGCAATAACTTGATACAGACTATTTTTAATGGGTCCACTTTAAGAAGTGGCAGCAGCTATATTCTGTTAAGTCTCCAAAGTAATATTACCTACTATTTATGGAATGCTTCCAGTGTACCAAGTTCTCATCATGTGTTCTACTTCAGTGAATCCTCACAATGAAAGTGTCAGATTGAAAGAAGGTACGCAGAGCAGGAGGTAAACAGTGCCTTACTCATGAGTAGGGAGTGGTTGAAACAGTAATAGAACTGTTTAATACAATCAGACAGTGATCTCAAACAAAACTATGTATGCATAATAGTTATTTACTCCAGTGTTGTCGTCCAGATAACCTACAGCATCCTTACATTGATCAAGAAGATTTTGATAGGAGTAACTTACTACTTCCACCAACCCCACAAAAATAAAAAGTAAATCTTGATGGAGAGCTATAGCTTCTTGGGGAAAATGCACATTTACTTTCATCATTCAGTAGATCCAAGCTTGGAAGACTGTCTTACTGATGATATTTGGAAATCAACTAGAGCAAGATAAGTTTTAAAAAGAAGTGTTACAAGCCTCAAAACTCCTAGCTGTGTTCCCGATAAAGGCCTCTGGGTCTTGCTTCTCTGTTCTCAGCATCTAGAGGTGGACATTTACCTGGGCATCTAGAGGTGGACATTTACCTGGGCTCAGAAGCTGGTTTTCAGCAAAGCCTTTGTGAGATGGAAAGGACAAAAGGAGATGCTTCAGCATGATTCACCCATTTCCAAACGATGGCTTTGGATTTGCACTGAAATCAGACTTTCAACCCAAGTGTGCCACTGCAGTTGGTTTACTCTTGGCAAAGCAAGGTTTCCTGTTTTTCAGCAAACAGACTCAAAGAGGTTTTAGACAAGAGACTCAAGAGCTTTCTTGCACACCAATCAGTTCTTGCAAAATAGCATTTTAATTATTTAAGTGCAAGTGAATCAGTAACATCTGAATTAGATTTTCTTGAATAAAAAAAAATACAATTGGCTTTTGAAACTGAAGGGAGAAAGTGCTTGGTTGGCTAAAAACAATTTAGGTTTTGTGGTAACCCCAAAGTGTTTGAAAAACAATTTACATATTTGATGAGTTCAAAATGTCTCTGGTTTAGGCCTTCTTCCCAGGATAAAATACACAATAAATATGGACATTTTAAGTAGGGCTCATATTGAGTTCCATTTTCACAGGGTCTCAAATTTACTAATCAAGAGTTGAAAGGGTCTGTCTTTATTTTTCACACGGTACATTTTCAAAACCATTAACACTCTTTAAAAAATTTATTCAATAATGAAAACATCTTATGAACTAGGCTTTTCATGGTATCTAAGTAGAATAATTGGTCAAGCCATTTAGTAACATTTCTGTAGCTACTTTTAACTGAGTCTCTCTTGTACAAAAGGGAAATTATTTCAGGAAAAGTTTAAGAGTATTTAGGTTCTGAGACTACAACACATTTTTCTGTAAAATGAGTCACTGAGATAATTTGCAGAACTTAGATTTATGTTCATGGAAGGTTCATACCAGCTTGGGTTAATTGTGCTTATTAATCAATTTATGTTGCTCTTGCATTTTCTTAGAAAGCTTTTATTTAACCAGTACAGACATTTTCTGGTTGACAGTTATAAATTCAGTCACCAGAGTGAGTTGAGTTTTTAACTCACCAGTGATAAAGTTTAGGTAAAAACAGAAAAACAGACGTTCTTTGAGAAACTTGCACTGATGGATAAGAATGCATTGATTAAGACTTGCTGTGAACTGACAATGTGATTGCGATCTAATGGACTTAAAGCTAGAAGATTTTGGTTTTCTCTTCAGGTATGTTGTGTATGTGTGCTAAGTTGCTTCAGTGCTGTCTGACTCTTTGCAACCCTATCGACTGTACCCATTCTCCTGCATTGGCAGGCGGATTCTTTACCTCTGAGTCACCATGGAAGTTCGAAATGTGATATACTGGAAGATAAAGTATCTCAAGAAGATGGAATGATCCGTCATGTGGACATGTGGAATGATGGGTCATATAAGAAAGAATTGGTTTTGCAAAAGGACTTAACAAAGGGGAAGTTATTAATGATTCTGACCAGAGTAATCTTTGCAACCCCGTGGATTGTAGCCTGATAGGCTCCTCTGTCCATGAAATTCTCCAGACAAGAGTACTGGAGTGGGTTGCCATTTCCTTCTTCAGGGGATCTTCCCAACCCAGGGACCAAACCTGGGTCTCCTGCATTGTAGGCAGATGTGTTACCATCTGAGCTGCTAGGGAAGGCAATTTTATTAGGGTGGTGTAAGTAAAAGCCTGACTGGAGCAGACATAGAAGGGAATAGAAGGAGGGAAATAAGAGAACACTGATATGAATAATTCTCTCAAAGAGTTTAGCTCTAATTCTGTTTCTGAAAGGGGAAATAGGGTATCTTAAAATCTTTTACAAAATCAACTTTATTGAGATATAATTTATATACCATAAAATGTACCCATTTTGAATGTTCATTTTGATGAGTTCTGACAAACTTACATGTCTGTGAAACCACACTATAACTGAAGTCGAGAACATTTATGACATGCCCCAAAGTTCCCCAGTGCCACTTTCCAGTCAGTCCCTCCACTCCTGACCCAGGCAATCACTAATCTGCTTTCTGTCACTATAGATTATATTTACCTTTTATAGAATTTCATTAAATGCATCCATACAGTATGTACTCTTTTGTGCCCAGATTTTTTTTCACTCAATAATAATTTAAAAAAAAATTTTTTCCATGTTGTTAATGGGGTCATAGATTATTCCTTTTATTTATGGGTAGTATTATTTTGTCTGTATAAATTATAGTTTGTTTATTCATTCACCTGGTGGACATTTGTATTCTTTCCAGTTTTGGATAATTATGAATTTAGGTTGCGTGATTATTTGTGTGCACCTGTGTTTTCATTTTTGTTATATAAATACTTTAGAAATGGAGTTGCTGGATAAGTGGTAAGCATCTATATAATTTTATAAGAAATTGCCAAAATTTTTTCTAAAGCAACTGTAAACAAGAGGTAAACAAGAGTTCCAGTTCCTCCAAAATATTCTAACATTTGGTATTGTCAGTTTTTTTTAATTTTAGTTAGTCCCTTTGGTACGTAGTGGGTATCTCACTGTGACTTTCTATTTATTCTGGCAGTTTTGGCAATTTATAATTTGCAAGAAATTTCTTTAGTTCGTTAAAGTTGTTGTTCTAATGTAATTCATAATGTGCACTTACCTTGTTTTTAATGCCTGTATGGTCTGTAGCAATGCCTTTGCTCTCATTCCTGATATCAGTATTTTGTGACTTTCAATCATTTTGTTGCAGTCAATAATGATTAGTTTAGCTACAGTCTCATCAAATTCGTATTTTCAAGGAACTAACTTTATAAAATTAAAATATCATTGATATAAAACATAATAGCTTCAGGTATACCGTATTATTCACTATTTGTATATAGTGGGTAATGATCACCACAATACATCTAGTTAACGTCTATCAGTACATATAATTACAAATTATTTTTCTTGTGATGAGAAATGCTAAGATTTACTCTCTTAGCAACTTTCAAATATACAATAGAGTATAATTAAATATAATTACCATGCTATATTTTATACTTCCATAATTTATTTTATAATTGGAAGTTTGTGTATTTTGGCCACCTTCATCTATTTCACCCACCTCCCATCCCTTGCCTATGGCATCACCAATCTGTCTTCTATATCAGTGAATTTGATTTTGGGTTTTTTGTTGCTGTTGTTGCTTTTTTCAGATTCCACATATGTGAGCTCATATAGGATTTTCCTCTCACTTATTTCACTTAGCATAATGCCTTCAAGGCCTATCGATACTGTCACAAATGGCAAGTTTTTCTTCTTTTTTATGGCTTAATAATTTTCCATTCTCACCTTTGTTTCAAAAAGTTTTTATTTCACCTTCATTTTAAAGACTATTTTTTACTGTTTGTAGCATTGTTGGAATTGTAGATTTTTTCCCCCATGTCTTTAAAAATATAATTCCATTGTCTTCTGACTTGCATAGTTTCTCATGAGAATTTGTGTATTATTTTTGTTCCTCTGCATAAGATTTTTATTCTTTGGTTGCATTTAAGATGTTCTCTCCATCTCTCTTTTCAGTTTATTTTTTACTGAAGGATTGCTTTACAGAATTCTGCTGTTTTCTGTCAAATCTCAACACGAATCATCCATAGGTATACATATATCCCCTCCCTTCTCTTTATCACTGATTTTTAGCAATTTGACTATTATATGCTTGAATGTTTTGTGTATGTGTCTGTGTATATATTCTACTTGGGATTTATTGTGTTTCTTGAGTCAGGGGGCTTAAAGTTTTAGTGAAATTTGGAAAAATTTCAGCCATTATTATTTTCATTTCTTCTGAGACTACAATTATAAGATATTAGACTACTTGATATTACTTCAGGGGCCACTAAAGCTCCAATAATTTTATTTTCAACCTCATATCTCATAGTGTTTTGTTTTGGGTAAATGCTGTGACACCACTCTTATGGCAGAAAGTGAAGAGGAATTAAAAAGCCTCTTGATGAAAGTGAAAAAGGAGAGTGAAAAAGTTGGCTTAAAGCTCACATTCAGAAAACTAAGATCATGGCTTCTGGTCCCATCACTTCATGGCAAATAGATGGGGAAACAGTAGCTGACTTTATTTTTCTGGGCTCCAAAAATCACTGCAGATGGTGATTGCAGCCATGAAATTAAAAGATGCCTACTCCTTGGAAGGAAGGTTATGACCAACCTAGACAGCATATTGAAAAGAAGAGACATTACTTTGCCAACTAAGGTCCGTCTAGTCAAGGCTATGGTTTTCCATGGTCATGTATGGATGTGAGAACTGGATGGTGAAGAAAGCTGAGCACCAAAGAATTGATGCTTTTGAACTGTGGTATTGGAGAAGACTCTTGAGAGTCCCTTGGACTGCAAGGAGATCCAACCAGTGCATCCTAAAGGAGATCAGTCCTGGGTGTTCATTGGAAGGACTGATATTGAAGCTGAAACTCCAATATGTTGGCTACCTGATGCGAAGAGCTGACTCATTGGAAAAGACCCTGAGGCTGGGAAGGATTGGGGGCAGGAGGAGAAGGGGACAACAGAGGATGAGATGGCTGGATGGCATCACCGACTCAATGGACATGAGTTTGGGTGGACTCCGGGAGTTGGTGATGGACAGGGAGGCCTGGCGTGCTGCGGTTCATGGAGTCACAAAGAGTCAGACACGACTGAGTGACTGAACTGAACTGAACTGAGTGCCTTTAAGTTGATTGACGTTTTCTTGTCTTATTTGGTGTTTATCTCATTCAGTAAAATTCTCACTTCAAATACTGTATTGTTTTAACCTCTAAGACATTACATTAGGTTAATTTAAATAGCTTCCATATCTCTCCTCATTATGTCACGCTTTCCTGTAAATATCTGCTCATAGTCTTAATAGTTGCTTTAGCATCCTTGTCTATAGCACCACCGTTTGTTATTTTTGGATTGGTGTCAGTTGACAGATTTACCCTCTAATGCCTGTTACATTTCCTGCCCTTAGTGTATCTCATCACTTTTTACTTAATGATATTCATTGTGATGCTATCTTATTGATTGTTCTGAATTTTGTTGTCTTCCTCCAAAGAGTGATGGCTTTTTTTTTTCAGTAAGCAGTTCAAGTTCTTGCATCTCAGTCTGTTCCTACTGAAACCTGTTTTTAAATTTTAAATTTAAGCTTGTGTAGAGTAGACTTTGCTTGATAAATAGTTAATTTTTTATCACTAAAGCATAGTCTCTCTGGTACCTCTTTTAAATGCCCTTATAATTGGCCTATATCAAAATATGGTTACTTATTGTACCATGGGGCCTATAACAATAGAGATATACTTTACTTTTCCTCTGAGAATTGTCTTCTGTTGTTAAGTTAATTTTGATTTTTTACCCTCTTCCCCTTTTCTCCATTCTATTTCATCAGTTCTTATTAGACAAATGTTGAAACTTTGGATCTTCCCTCCATGCTCTAAATTTTATTTTATAATTTCCATCACACTTCTGTTTCTGGGAGAATTCCTTAGCTTAATCTATAAGATTACTAATTTGTTCTTTATCAATATTTTTTCTGCTATTCAGCCAATCTCTTGAGTTTGGTCCAAATATTATGTTTTTTTCATTTTTAAGATCTCTGTCTTTTTTTCTTCTTTCATAGATATGATATCTTTTCTTGTTCCTTTGAGATTGTTAATTGCTTTTTGTAAAGGTTTCTTATTTGCTTATTCTGTTAACTGTACCCTCAAGTGTTAATCGTCCTCTTTGTTAAATTTGATATTTTATCAGGGTGTTTGTTGAGTCTCTGTTTATGCTTCTTTCAGACTCCTTCTTATATTTATATGGATTCTATTGTGTATTGCATCTACTGTCAGCTGCTATAAGGGAAGGTAAATTATTCAGCAGCTGGGGCAGCATGTGCCCGTGGCTTATCTTCTGGGTAAATGAAGTACCTCTTCTTCAGATAAAACCAGACTCTCATGGGACTTCCCTGTTTTTTGGACCTTAACATTTATATTTCTTATTGAGCCCTTAAAAGCAAGAGTCTACTGCTAATATCTTGGCCCAAATTGGGAGTGAATGGATAGATTGGAAGAAAACTGTCATGAATGCTCTCTGATTTTGATTTTCTCTCAGTATAGTGTTAGCAAATTCATCTTCTAGACACGGTTCCTTACATACATTGCTCTGCATTTGGAGTCTTCTAGACCCACTTCCAACTTATGTAAAATCTTCTCATGTATAATAACAGAGTGGTTTACTTCCATTAATTCATTCCTTTGTGCTTTCTATATTTAAAGGGCTTCTGAGCATATTTGTTCTGCTGATAAAATTTTCTTGGTTTCTGGAGTGTTTATTAAGATTTTCTTATTTTTTCGGTCATTTAATAATCCATAGTTGAATTTCTTCTGTATTTTTATTATCTCTTCTTCAGATTTATTTGTTTACTTAGAAAATTTGGCAGAATTGTATGTTCTTTATTGATTTCAAAGAACAAATTTCCATGGTTATTAACTTATTGATTTTTTTGTCTTCCAGTTGTACTGATTTCCTTGTTATTTTCAGTTTTAGCTATATCTAAGTTTTGATTTCTAAGATTATTTCTTAAATTAGTTCCTAAATTATGTGTTTTGATAATTTGACTGTTAAGTCAAAGATGAAATGGGAGGGCTTTGTGATTTCTAATTACTAAGGTTTCAAAAAAGTTTTTGTTTCTCTTTTTGTAAGTCTCAGTAAATATCTCATCATATATCATTAATTATGATTGTTTGTGCTCATCTATATTTCAAGTTATGAAGTCATCTCTGTGCTAATTATTGTGGTCAGAGTGATGAGAAATAATCAGACTATTTACATGAACGGGGAAAGAGAAGAATGGATTCTGGATGGCAACCAAAAATATTCAGTGAAGTAGACACTGATTTTCCTTTTTTATTTTATGAAGAATGTCATGACTGCCACATTATCTTAGCAAACACTACTAATGATACATAAGTTAATAACAAAAATAACAATCAAGTTTGCCTGTTAATTCAGTTTTAAACTCATTTTCTCCTCATACAATCCATATGAAATAATTAGGATTTATATTATTGTTCTTAGGCTACAAATATGGAAACTGAGGCTTGTAGGAATGAAAGAACTTCTCCAATGTTCTAGTTATTTTGGAGGGAACTGTTTCTAAGGCTAGCCAAGACAGCATATTTTCTGGCTGCAAATTCAAGTAAACACCCTTTGTCTTCTTTACCTATACTCCAACAAATTTTTCTCATTTTAAAATTACCATATAATTTTTGGAACCAATTACCCTATTTTGAATTGCTACCAAAAAACCTATCATTTTCACTATATGATTACTTTTTCTTAGGGGTAAATTATATATAGCCTTAACCTCATAATTCTGGTTAAGCTGATGTGGGTAAATAATATGATGTTCTTTCCAATAGCATTTTTGAAAATGCCATCACATTGTTTATCGCTTTTCTTCTGTGTTATTCTCCATTTTCTAGATTTAATGGTTTAAAGTCTTATTTTTCTTAAACAAATGTATAGAGGTTGCATTTATATTTACTAAAATAGTGCTATCTATAATCTCATAATTTGGTAACAATATTGTCTTTCACATTATGACTCCCTGATTTTCTACAATTTAGTAGGGTTAAGAATATTTTCAGTTGAAACTTTTAAGCAAGGCACATCGTTGGTTTTTAGATGTTACAGTGATAGGCAATTTTCATTAAGAAATAGATGCTTTAACGCTGTTCTTTAGCCCTTAATTTTATTTCTTGCACTTATATGCATTGTCATACATAGTAGTTAGAATTTATAATAGTTTGATAAATCGTGCTTTGCATTTGGCATAAAAGTACAAGTCATTCATTACAAAGAGTCATGATTTGATGCTTATGTTTTAGTTTAACACTATGACCAGAATCATTTAGCTTTCTATTTCTAGCCAAATCTAAAACAGCAAGACTAAATCAATGCCTTGGATATAGTTCCTAATTTATCATACAATTCCCAATCATGTGAGACACTCTCCTTCCTCTGAGAAATATCAGAATACATTTCATTTTATCTGACTCAGAATATTGATGTCAGGAGTGTCACAAACTTATAAAATCCCTAATAATATGGAAAAATTTGGGAATATGAGGCTGAGTTTTAATGGTGGAAAATGACTCATGCTCAATTTAAAAATTTTATTAGAAGAGATGTCTATTTTTTAACCTTTAAATATGTAAAAAGAGAAACATGATATAGTAGAAAGACCACTGGCCCTGCATTTGGAAAGTTCTAACTTTATCTAGTGCTTCTCCAATGGCTACATGGTAAAGGATTTGCCTGCAATGCAGGAAAGCCAGGTTTGATCCCTGGGTCAGGAACATCCCCTGGAGGAGGCAACGGCAATTCACTTCAGTATTCTTGCCTAAAAACATCTTATGGCCAGAGGAACCTGGTGGGCTACAATTCATGGGGTCTCAAAGAGTCAGCCACGACTGAGCAACTGAACGACAAGCTGTATCTAGTATGGGCTCTGGCATGAGGTAGCCATGAAACAAGGAGCTAGTTTCTCTGAGCTGTTTTCTCCTATATTTATGGGAATAATAATATCTGTCTGACCTTAAAGGGTAATTGAGAGATTCAAATGAGATCATGTATATGAAAGGAAGCTGCCAAATACAATGCACTGTGGTGGCTGTATGAGCTTTCTGTATGCATCTGTGCTTCAATGTTGAATGTAAACAATGCTCCCCCAGCCCGTATAGGAAGAGAGAACACCTAAACGGAACAGACCTTTTATTTTATGTTATTTATTTTTTAAAGTTATTTATTTATTTGTCTGTGCGGGGTCTTAGGTGTGACACATGGGATCTTTAGTTGCAGCATGCAAACTCTTAGTTGCAGAATGTGGGCTAATTTCCTGACCAGGGATTGAATTCATGCCTCCTGCATTAGGAGTGTGAAGTCTTAGCCATTGGACCACCACGGAGGTCTGTAGGAGGCACCTTTATTTTAAAACATTCTTAGTTTGGATTGGTCAACACATGCCCTGTTCTATTCTGTGGAGGACAGCATCATAAATATATCATGATCATTTGTGGTATTGTCCTTCTTACTACCATTGAGTGATAGTTCAGGGGTTCTATAGCACCTACTCATGATTCTAACACTCTATCAAGTGATAGTGCATCTTCTTGATATTTTAATTGTGATTGTTACAATGTAATTCTTACATTCTTACACTGATTTTCAAAGCATTTAAAATATTTTTCCTCTTCTGACTATATTTGTGACTATTATATTTGTAACTGTAAGCATTATCAGTTATCTCAGTCAAATTGTCTTCATTCAGAAGATTCATTCAGATTTATTATCTTAGTAACTTCATTGTAGAAACATTTATGTAGCACTTGAAATATAGGTAACTTTTGGGTGCTAAGAACCATAAGTTAAATAAGATAGCATCTTCAGGAAATCTTAAATTTAAGTTAGGAAAATGGAGATCCACAGAACTCTAATAGAATGTGACAAGAGTGAAATGTGGTGATATAAACAGAATGATAAATAGAGCTCTAGCTTGGACTTAACACCAGGATTTTTTTTTTTTAATTTGGTGGCAAAAGGTAGAGTACAAAGACCTGACATTTAAACACATTAAGTAATTCTGTTTATCTAAAGCAAAGTTCACAAATTGTTGTCTGTATACTAGATTTGTCTTGCATATATACATATGTATATATACACACATATATAGGCTCATCATATTAAAAAGCAGAGACATTACTTTGCCAACAAAGGTCTGTCTAGTCAAAGCTTTGGTTTTTCCAGTAGTCATGTATGGATGTGAGAGTTGGACTATAAAGAAAGCTGAGCACCAAAGAATTGATGCTTTTGAACTGTGGTGTTGGAGAAGACTCTTAGGAGTCCCTTGGACTGCAAGGAGGTCCACCCAGTCCATCCTAAAGGAAATCAGTCCTGAATATTCATTGGAAGGACTGATGCTGAAGCTGAAACTCCAATACTTTGGCTCCCTGATGCGAAGAACCAACTCATTTGAAAAGACCCTGATGCTGGGAATGATTGAAGGAGGGAGGAGATGGGGACGGCAGAGGATGAGATGGTTGGATGGCATCACCGACTCAATGGACATGAGTTTGAGCAGGCTCTGGGTGTTGGTGATGGACAGGGAGGCCTGGTGTACTGCAGTCCATGGGATTGCAAAGAGTCAGACATGACTGAATGACTGAACTGACTGAACTGATATAGGCTCACAGAATATTTCAAAAATTTGAACCAGCATGAAAGCATTAGATCTCATGCCAAAGTGTAAATTTCTCAGTTTCTCTTGAAATTTTTTTAAACATTTGCCGTTAGTCCTTAACTAATGTCCATAACATTAGCTCTGCTTCTGTATGTGATGAAAGCCACCCAAAGATGAACTAAACATGCCTACCTTAAATTGGCCAAGTGCTCACAAGTTCACTACTAGCTGTGCCACTTCACACACCCCATGCTTGTCATTTCTGAAACACCTACATTGGCTCGCATTTCATGGCCTGTGCATTTCTCGATCTCTAGTCTGGAACTTTCTCCCCTGCCCCCCACCTCCGCCCCCACCTTATGTACCTGTTAGCTTAATTCCTCATTCATTCAGGCCTCCAGTTCAAGGTCACCTCATTATAGAGGCTTTCCCTGACCTCCTTCCCTAAAAGAACATTCATCACCATTGCTTTATCCCTTTTAACTCTTCTTTGAGGCATGCATGTGTGTGTGTGCTAAGTTGCTTCATTCGTGTCTGACTCTGTGTGACGCCATGGACTGTAGCCCACCAGGCTCCTCTGTCCATGGGATTCTCCAGGCAAGAATACTGGAGTGGGTTGCCATGCCCTCCTCCAGGGGATCTTCCCGACTCAGGAATCAGACCTGGTTCTCCTGCATTGCAGGCAGATTCTTTACCACTAGCGCCACCTAGGAAGCCCTGACACTTACTGCCAAATGGCATATGATGTATTTTTTGTGTGTTTACATTTTATTAAATATGCCCCTCTGATAGAGCACGTGCTTTGTGAGAGCTGAGCCTTTGTTTTATTTACCATGGTTTTCCTGCCACTTATCACAGTGCATGGCACAGAACAGCCAATAAATCCGTGTTGGGTGAATGCTGTTGAATGAGTGCTTTGAGTGTATACACATGTGTATAATGTACATTACATATAACATATACAAAATGTTAAAACTGCAGTATATATTTTAATGATCTGAGAAGCTGTTCTCAGGCTCTGGTTACCTGAATGGTAAACAAAGAACCTTGTTTAATCATGGCCGCTCCAATTCAAGAGGCCGTGGAATGCACGTGATTTGGGACATACGATTCAATTCGGATCAAGCTGAAATTCTGAGCATTTTGTGGTTTCTCCCTAACACCATACATATAACTCTCCTTCCAGTGTACCATGCAGTTTTATTTCAAGTCATGTAAAAACCACAAACTTATGAAGGTGTGGAGGTGGGAAAAGGTGGTAGAAAATAACACATCTTAAAAGCTTGTTGTTTCTGAGTGCTCATACTTCTTGTAGAGCTCTGCACTGGAAGGAAAAAAAATGGTCAGAACTATCAAGGGAAAGAAGTGAGGAGACATTTGATAGGATAGATGGGAAGGAAATGGGGGAGGGAACATCTGAGTCCAGATGAATTTTACCACAATGTAAAAATAAGCTCCCATAATCCTCCTGTCCTCATTGTGTCCTCAGCAATGACACAAACATGGGAAGATTTATGTAATTCAGTGGGTCTCACACTGTTAGGAAGAAATATTGGAATGAGGGAAACCCTGACTGTGAACTTGGCTTTTCACCAGCCTGACTGTGTGGTATGTGTGTATTCCCCAAACAATTAAGAAGTATTTCATTTTGTTCCTTGGCAGATCTGCTTCACTCCCATGTATGACTACCTTCTTGTCTTTATTCTTTTCTCATGACTCAAAGGAAAATTATACACTCCCTGTTCACGATCTCTTCCCCATCTACGACTTAATGGCTCCCCATCTGTGCTTTTCTCTCTGTTTTATAACATAATTGACAGGCATTCTCATTTATCCCAAAAATGTTTATTGAGTGCCCACTAGTTCTAGACATTAGAGATACACAGTGGAACAACATATATAGCTTTAATAACACTTTCTATGATCTAAGGAAGTACCAGGGAGAATTTTTACAGATGCTGGTTGAAACATCCATCCAAGGATATTGAAAAGAGTAAACACATGATGTTCTTTTCCTGCAAAAGGCAGACACTTAATCCTGGTGTTCTTTGGAAAACTTTACTGTAAGATGTGTAAGGAGGTATGTATGCCAATGATTCTCTATCAAAATAACTACAAATTCTAACACCCGAGAAGAATGTCTCAGAAAAAGTAGGACCAGATGTTTTTAGCTATATGCATAAACAGCACATGTGAACATACTTATACATTTGATTAGCCTTTTTTCTTCAGGCTGAGATGCCTACCCTGGAGATATAGGTGAGTATGCCAACACTGCAGAAAAAGTTCTCAGCCTCTCTGATGCCTAAAGATAGAAATATAAACATTAATTTGGAGAACAACTGAGTAGGCGGCCTCCTGGGTGTGATGGGTGTCATTTTTTTAAGGGAGGTTTTAATCGGCATGTTATTGAGATGACATCATGTACTGTTTTTAGCTGAATTCTGTGGCAGAAAAGTGTGTAGGAAGAAGCCACAGTCGTGTAGGGAAGATAATGTTATTCAATATTTCCCATATACTTTTAAATATAAACCAAGATTGGAGCAGTAGTTTCAGTAGCAGAAGCACTTGGCTTTTGGAAGCGTTTTCTTTGCTCTTCCATTGGCTCCATACGTGGGTCCTTTTGGGGTTTTTCATGAGAATTGTGAATGTGGAAGTTATAAAAATAGACTGCTAGGCTGTACTACTCATTTGGGGGAGCATAGAAAAGTTTCTGGGAGCACAGGGTAAGGTAGCCGTTTCTGTTTGCTCAGCTGAAGCTCTGGACAACTGGGAAGGCTAGAGAAAGCGAAGCTCCAACATTTGATTTTCTGATTAACTCTGTTACTATGAAAACTCTTAATTGTTTTCGTGCTTGGGATTGAAACTATTTCTAAGAAGTCTGCTTCCTTTCATAGTAAACACTGTACAACTGTAATGGAGTCTTTGCTCAAGGTTGAGGATCCCACACCCTTGGGTACCTATAGTGGAGATGATAACTATGGTTTAAATGTAGAGGAGAGGATATTCTATAGATGGTGGACTTGGGACTAAATCTCTAGTGAAGACTTGTGTGTTGCCTTTATGAGAGATAATAATTAAGATGCTAGGTAGCTGTATGTGCCAATGCTGAGCCCCTCCGCCACAGGCACTTTGAGAAGATATAGGCTCTTGGGAAGATACTGCCAAAAGTTACATAACTGGAACTTCCTTGGTGGTCCAGTGGCTAAGACTCCACACTCCCAGTGCAGGGGTCCCGGGTTCTGTCCCTGGTCTGGGAACTAGATCCCACATGCCACAATGAGGAGTTTGCAGGTGGCAACTTAAAATATCCTGAGTGCCACAACTAAGACCCAGCACAGCCAAGTAAACAAAGAAAAAAATAACTAAATCAATAAAAGTTACAAAACTAGTAAGTGACAAGGGAATAATTCAAACCCCAAACCCACAACTCAATCCCATTTTATAAATAACTAAGTGAGACCCAGAGAAGCAGATGAATTATTCAAGGCCACAGAACAGATTACAGAGATGGGACAGATGGGCTTCTGTCCACCAGGCTGGCCTTCCTACAACACTATACATCGCTGTGTGCATAGCCCATCAGAGTCTCAAGATCAAATTTGAGACCAAGGAGTCCCTACCACACCAGCTCCAGTACAAACAAAACCTTGTCACTGTTTGGGGGAAGCCTTTTTGCTTCTCACTATTGTATTATTTGACCTCCTACTATACAGGCGTCCCAGGTGGCACCAGTGGTAAAGAATCCTCCTGCCAATGTGGGAGATGCAAGAGACGCTGGTTTGATCCCTGAGTTGGGAAGATCCCCTGGAGGAGAAAATGGCAACTCAATCCAATATTCTTGCCTGGAAAATTCCATGGACAGAGGAGCCTAGCAGGCTACAGTCCATGGAGTCGCAAAAGAGTTGGACATGACTTAGCATACTCACCTATTATATGGCCAGACTCTACCAGGTTCTTCTGTGATCCTCACGATAACCCTCTGAGATAGTATTATCATTATGTTCATTTTACAGATGGGCAAACTGAGTCCTGATTCTGTTAAAGAACTTGCTCAAGGTTGCACAGGTAGAAAGAGACTGAATTGGGGTCTAAAATTTTTTCAGTGGGACTTGAATCTATCCTCTTTCCACAACACAGTGACCTTCACTGTTGCTCTGGGGATGGTGGGGGTGGAAGGGGGGGTGGGTGAGGAGGTGCCCTATGCAAATATCTCCTCCTTCCCAGCCCCAGAGATTACTGCCTTGCTTGGCCAGATGCCTGGCACCTGTGAGCTTGGAGCCAGCTGCAGCGAGGCTTTGCAGGCATCAGAGCCTGTGCTGGGTGGGCATGTCACTCCACACTGTGTGAATGAGTGTTTGATTTGCCTTAGCTCACCATTGGGTGGAGTCCACTTTGGGCAGAACACTTAGTGGCTGAATAAACACTCAGAACATCTTGGAAAGGCTGCATGTGCTGGTGGTTTGACACTGATTTGGGCTGCTTGGAGAGGTGCCACCGAAAGCCAGCTTTGACCACTGGTGTGCTATTGAGAGACCTTGCCTTCTTAGCCTCTCACTGTCCCAGTTTCCTTGGAGGTCAACCGAGGACAAATAAATCCTGTTATTTTTGCTGAGTTTCTCTTCTTCAGACCGAGGACAGAGGCAGGAGATGCCTCTGAAATGCTGGACAAAGTAAAGTAAATACCACCAAAATGGAAGAGGCCGCTTTAGAACTTCACAACTGGGAGGGTGATAAAGACCCACAACCCTGGGCGAGGGTGGAGAAATCTCTTTGCTTTTTATGTTCTTAGAGACCCTTGGAGCTGGCCGGTTAGGAGATGTGTTTCCTTTTATTACCTCAAGGATTGAGTTAGAGATTTGGGGAGCCTTATACTGTTGTTCCTGCCCTGGCTCCGACTTGAATCTCAGAAGGGTGGATTGCTGTGACCATGAGCCTGAGAAAAGTGCAGAAGAATGGGAGTTTGTGTGTGACTGTGAATGTTGCTGCATTAATGCTGGGGACATGTGAACAGGGAGAGTGTTCTCAATGAACCAAAACAGTCTCATTACGTGGAGGAAGTGGGGAAGCTGTGCTGTGAATTTCTCGGACTTGAAGCTAACGTGTGAACATTGGTGATGAATTCAGTCTTTCTCCGATAGTCCCCATATAGATCTAATCTACACACATGTGATAACTCACAGGAGATCCCAAAACTAGCCTAGAAAAATGTCTTCGATATAGTCAGTGTCACTTGAGTGTACAAAATTGATTTTTTTCTTGACTGATTGAAACAAGGTACTTGGAGATTCGACATGGTTGGTGAAATAATGAAGTGCCATTATCTCTTCAAAGAAGTAACAAACAAGAGGCAAGGAGGATAAAACCATCTATGATGGGTATTATGCAAATTTATGTAAAAAATATCCCCAAAGGGAGCCATCTCTGAACCTTGACACCTGCATCATTGACTTTAAAATAGTCTTTTTTTCTAGCTCCTGTCGATCTCTACCCAAATAAAATAATCATACTTGAGTAAATTATTTCTCATACTGTGTCTCATGAGAACACCGAAATCTCTGTGAAGCTGAAAAATTACTGACAGGCATAGGGGACGTATTACTCTAAGTAGCCTGGAAAGGTGTCTAAACAGTTGAGTGACGTAGTGTGATTGATGAGCCTTTTTGGGTCAACAGTAGTGGCTGGAGTTCTGAGGTCAATTTTGTTTCCTTAATGATAATAAGCAGGGAACGGGTACTAGCTTAGATTTAGGAAGCTGAATTAGGGTCTGGATAATTTAGAGTCATGATAATATAGTTCAAAAAAAGAGTTTTACCACCTTCAACCAATTGCCAGCTTGGACCGTTTTAATTGAGTGACTGGTAGAGATAAAGGAAAAATAGCTTTAAAATAAATGCCAAAGACTTTTCAGAAAATAAAAAACAGATATTTAAGGGGAAGATAGCTATCTCTTTCTTATCTTTCAAGGGTTCAACTTAAATATCTATAAATATATACTCTCCCTGCCAGAAGACCTCCCTAAACCTATCTAAAGTGTTAGTCCCTGACCTTATTTTTACTTTATTTTATCTTATTTTATTTTTTCATGTAAAGGTATTTTATTTTAAATACAGAAGTGTGTAAATGTCAGTCTCAAACTGTCAGTCTGAAACTATCCATCTATCCCTCCCCCACCACATTTACCCCCAATGACCATAAATTTGTTCTCTAAGTCTTGTAGGTCTGTTTCATAAATAAGTTCATTTGTATCATTATTTTAGATTCCCCATATAAGCAATATTGTATAATATTTGTCTGTCTCTGTCTGACTTACTTCACTTAGTATGATAATCTCCAGGTCCATCCATGTTACTACAAATGGCATTATTCCATTCTTTTTAATGGCTGAGTATATCTCCAGATATTGTCCAGGAGTGGGATTGCTGAATCATCTGGTAACTCTATTTTTAGTTTTGAAATAGATCCTTGGACTTTTCACAGTTGTAACTCTATAGTTACTTGTGTAATTATTTGTTTAATATCTTTGTTTAATATCTCTCTCAAGACAAAGGACTGTTCCATTGTCTTCACCACCATATTTCCAGCTCCTATCCCTGTATCTGGCACATGGTAGAAATTTAATAATAAATGGATTGATAGAATAAATGAGTGAATGAATAGCTCCTTCACAATGACTACTAAATTTTGTAATTATAATCTCATTCTTTACACACTAAGATTGATTTATCGCAGATTTATTGGTCAGAAGCTTTCAAAGGCTAGACATTCTCTAGATGAGCTGCTGAAGCTAAAGTACATTTTTCCAAAATAAATTCTGGATTTCCAGCTGATAGCACCTATTTGCAGTTGTTTTATAACACAGAGCAACTCAACTGCCTTGGGTTCATATTTTTGGAGAAGAATTCCCTTGTCAAAATGAGATTCCTCTTTTCTCACACAAGTCTTCATATTTCCTCATAATCAAGATTTATGAAAATACTATTGGAGAGGATTATCAGAGTCACAGAAATCAAAGACTGATGGTCACTAGGTATACCTTAAATGCCATGACTATGGAGTCTTTGGGGCTTCCCTGGTGGCTCAGCAGTAAAGAATGTGCCTCAATGCAGGAGTCACGGGAGATGCAGGTTTGATCCCTGGGTCGGGAAGATCCCTTGGAGGAGGGCATGGCAGCCCACTCCAGTATTCTTGCCTGGAAAATCCCATGGATGGTGGGCCCTGGTAGGCTATCGTTCATGAGGTCGCAAACAGTCGGACACGACTGAGCGACTTCACTTCGCTTGGACTCCGGTGAAGCATTTTTCGACACCCGAGATGACAGCAGAATGTTGCTGTGAAAGATGTTTTTCACTTCCGTTTCAATCTGGTTGACTTGAAGCATCACTTTTCCAGTCAGAAAGCTGTGCACTCCCCAGTTGTGGCTGTGTGCACGCCACGCGGCAGTGACGTGCTCCTTGGTGGATATTACGAAGTGAGGAAGGAGGCAGGAGACTAACACTGGGGCCAGTCCCGGGTCCTAGTTCTGATTTTGATGCCATTTCATCTTAGGGTTCCTGTTCTCTGCGTTTGGGAGAACTATCTTGTTAAGCCTTAGTTTACTTATCTAGGAAAATGGGTAAACTGAATAGATCATCCAGGTTGATTTCTAGGAGGCTTGCGTCAGGTGAGCCAGCCATGGTCAAGCAAGTGGGTGATCAGGTCCTTACTGACTATGGCTAAAAGTACTAGATTATCTATACCAAGGCTTGGCAGTTTTAGCTGTGTCATCAAGTCTGTGTCTCTCAGCCTGGGCTCAGTCTTACTCTATAAGATTAAGAAATACAAAGAAGGAAATATTGGAGGCATAAGAATATATACACTTTGCTTACCTTTGCCTTTGCATTAGTATGTCTTATACTACTTAGACAATTTAAATACTTTACAGCAATTGTGATAAATCTAGACATCACCTTTTAAGCACATTTTCCAATATTCAACTGAAACTTTTTTCCTTAGCTGGACTCTTCTGTTAGACATTTGAAAAACTACTGATGTGCACACAAGTTTCTAAATTATAATATCGACTCTACTCCTAACAAAAATAATAACAAATAGTTATAGGATATTTTGCATTTCATGTTCTCCTTAGAACACATCCCACTAGAGGTGTTCAAAAAACAGTTAGTTTCTTTCTAAGTTTGAAAGACAGTAGGCAAGTGTGAATATCGTCTTGATGAGGAGAGAGCAGGTCTTTAGTCTCCAGGATCTGTCTCTTTGGAAATATCCACTTTGTTTTTTGCAAAAACTTGCATTCATTTGAAAACCAAAACTCAAGTTTGGTTGAAGCCCAAAATAGTGTTTCTTTACACTATTTACAATTTACAGTTTAAAGAGATTTTAAATTGGATTTACAATTTAAAGTGGATTTACAATTTAAAGAGAGAGGTGTGTGTGTTTAGTTGCTCAGTTGTGTCTGACTCTTGCAACCCTATGAACTGTAGCCCACCAGGCTCCTCTGTCCATGGCATTTTCCCAGCAAGAATGCTGGAGTGGGTTGCCATTTCTTCCTCTGGAAGAAAACTATTAAGCTACAGAAGTGGATATGTGCAGATCCCTCTTTTCATTAGAAAAGCAGAGAAGGCTGCTTCACAGAGAGCAGAGAGGGCCATACTTGCCCCATAGCTGCCCCTTCTTAGACCTAAGCAACCACCCGAACCTTTCTCTTCTAAGGCTTCCAAGACTATTACTCCTCAGTGACAAGTGGCCCTACCAATAAAGGTCCTATCTTCCAGCGTCAGCTTGATTTAGTGACAGCATACTCTGCCATGTCAGCCTTTAGGTGCCCCGGGGGAAGGCAAACATGTCTGTGTGATTGAGGTTAACACTGCCCACAGGCTCTTCTTACCCTCCCTATTGATAGTGTGTGAAAGACAGGGTGTAGCCAACATTGAAAAAGTTCACACTTCAGGAATGCAGAGATTCCAGGTTAAAACATACAGAAGACATGGTTAAAAAATGGGTGGTTTTATGTTTATTTACAAAATTTTGAACAGTAAGTTTAATACGACCAGAAAACCAAGTATTGTCCACATTAGTCTATCTATTCTGGATAAGACTTGTATTCGTGGTCGTCATTCATGAGCCAAGAACAACCTTGGAAAAAGTCATCAGAAACCAGGATTCACATGGCTATGATGTAATCAGCATCAAATAAATGCAAGGGCAAGAACTGGAAGGCTCTGAAGATCCATGGTCTTGGAAGTAACAGCAATACAGCTATTTTTTTTGTCTTATGATGGAGACTACATGAAGTTAGCAGCATGGGGATAATTGGCAATAAAAAACCTAACAAGATAGTTTCTGAACTTTGAACAGGAAGAGGTGGCACTTGGATACCATAACTCAACAAACAAGTACATAAATAACTCTTCTGCCATTATTCCAAATCTGTATTGGTAAATCA